>CAIGQQ010031581.1:81367-97573 GCA_903798035.1 Danio albolineatus
TCACATCCAGATTCACATTGTGTTAATTCACATCCAGATTCACATTGCTTTAATTCACTTCCGGATTCAAATTCACTTAATTCACATCCGGATTCACATTCAGTTAGTTCACATCCGGATTCATTCATTTATTCATTTTCTTTTTGGCTTAGTCCCTTTATTATTTGGGGTCGCCACAGCGGAATGAACCTCCAACTTATCCAGCATTTGTTTTACGCAGCGGATGCCCTTCCAGCTGCAACCCATCTCTGGGAAACATCCATACATTCTCATTCACACTCATACACTACGGACAATTAAGCCTAACCAATTCATCTGTACCACATATCTGGGGACTGTGGGGGAAACCGAAGCACCCAGAGGAAACCCACGCAAACACAGGGAGAACATGCAAACTCCACATAGAAACACCAACTGACCCAGCCGAGGCTCGAACCAGCAACCTTCTTGCTGTGAGGCGACAGCACTACCTACTGCGCCACCGTGTCGCCCCCATCCGGATTCACATTGTGTTAATTCACATCCAGATTCACATTGTGTTAATTTACACTCAGCATTACATTCTGCATTCACACTCATTTAAATCACATGTGCGTTTTTTTATTCCCTTTCATGCTTGACTCTTCTTCACTAACATGGCATCATTTTTGTATCCAGTCTATATTTTTTCTTTGTTTGTGTGAATGAAATGTTTGTAATGTTCAGCCGAGCTGTTGAATGAAGCTCATCCCGAGCGGATTCACGGATGTCTGATCACTGAGGAGGAGAATCGAGAAGAAGAGGAGCTGCTTAGACACAGAAAGGTTCGTAAGTTACCTTTACGCTATTATTAATACAAGAATAAGTCAACACAGATGAACATTCTGGTTTCACTCAAACAGAGCACAATGAGAAAACTGCATTCTTAAACATTATTGTTATTTCTAATATCTAATACATTTTTAAAAATAATAGATATTGTAGTTTAAACTCATATTTAGAATGATAAGTATGATAAGTAAGTATGTGATTTTCAGCTTTGTGTTTTATGTTGGGAGGCACGGTGGTTCAGTGGTTAGCACTGTCACCTCACAGAAAGAAGGTCGTTGGTTCAATTGCCTGCTGTGCCAGTTGGCATCTCTGTGTTAAGTTTGTTTCCTTTTATGCTTGACTATTCTTCACTAACGTGGCATAATTTTTAAATTCAGTCTATATTTTTTGTTTCTTTGTTGTTTTCCTCTGGGTGCTCCGGTTTCCCCCACAGTCCAAACACATGCGCTATAGGGGAATTGGGTTAACTAAATTGGCCGTAGTGTATGAGTGTGTGTGTGTGAAAGTTAGAGTGTATGGGTGTTTCCCACTACTGGGTTGTGGCTAGACGTGCATCCGCTGCGTAAAACATATGCTAAAATAGTTGGCGGTTCATTCCACTGTGGCGAGTCCTGATAAATAAGCGACAAAATAAGCCAAAGACTAAGCCAAAAAAATAAAAATAAATGAATGATTTAATGTTGCTTTTAAACTTTGAATGCATTCTATTTCAGATTTATGTTTTAATCAATCAGTTTCATGTTATTTATTGATTGATTGATTGATTGATTGATAATGATTGCCTGATTGTTTTTTATGATTTTTATTGTTTTATTCTGATTTTATACTTTTTTTTGTCTTGTAATTTATTTTGCCTTTAAAGTTGTTGTTTTTATTAATTAGTATTTAATGCTGAAATATGTTTTGTTTTACTTTGTATTAGGAATTTTTTTTTCTTCAATATTTCTGTATAGTTTGTACTAATTTCATTTAGTAAATATATTTCCTTATTTTTATTAACATTTTATTACTTTAGCAGTTTAAAAAAATGTTTATGTAGTTTTTACTATTATTTTCACCATTTTCTGTCATCATTTGACTGTGTATTTTTGTGATTTACTTGCTTCATTTGAGCTCTCCACGATTTCTGTTTTAATTTTTCTTTGAGTATTATTATATATTATATATATATAATAATGGGGGGGTCCCTTATTTTCACATCCCAATGTTGACAGGTATGCAGAATACATAACAAACATTAAAAAATGTTAATTAAAATAAAAGGTTTAGCCTATTAAAATCAGTTTACTTATCATATCGGTGTTATCGAACGTGTTAAAGAATTAAAAGTGTTCATATTTTAACCTTAATTATTCAGCAATTCCTCCACGTACCACTAGAAGGAAGGCTGCGTACCACTAGTGGAACACGTACCACAGTTTGAGAACCACTGCTGTAAACTATTGTCATAAAAATTGCAAGCTATTATCAAAAAATCCTGCCAGACATCTTTATTTTCCGCAGAAGAAATGAAGTGGTGTGTGAGTAAAGTGTTACTTTTCTCTTTTAAAGCTGTTATCATTTCTGTATTTGAGATGTGTTTTTAAGACTGGCCCGGTTTGCTTTATTAACACACGTCTGACAGCTTTATTCTTCGTCTTCAAAGAGTATGTCACTGAAACAGACTCACGGTTTTCATCATGTGTTGAGGAGCGTCTTCACTTCAGCCCTCTGATCACTGTAATGGACTGAAGATGCTTTTATTTTCCTGCCAGATTCACCCATTACTGTCTTTTTCTCCTGATGATAGAAATCTCAGTGTCATCCACAAACTGATCACGCAAAGTTCACACACTTCACATGTCAGAACTTGAACTTGATAGCGATGCTTAAAGGGAGAGTTCACCTAAAAAGGACAGTTCTGTAATCGTTTACTCTACCTTCGCTTGTTTCAAGACTTTTTTTGTCTTCTTCTGATTTGAAATACATTCCATATTAAATAATATAAGCTGTAAAACAACAACATACTCAGAAAAGTACAATTAAAATAGAAAACATAAAGAAAAAAGGAAACAAAAAACTGCAAATGCATTCAAAAACGAATTACTAATTGCTAAAATTAATTAAATGTAAATTAAATTAAAGACTATATATTATTAAAAATAAAAAATCTAAATATTAATGTGAAATATGCAAAATAATGTTGAAAATTATTTTTAACATTTTCTGTTATCATTTGACTGACTATTTTTGTGATTTACTTGCTTTATTTGAGGTCTTTATGATTTCTGTTTTAATTTGAGTATATATATACAATTGGTGTTTAACAAGACCATACATAGTAATATACAATAAAACAAAGGAAAAATTACAGACTGTCTTATAGCCTGGTTTATACTTCTGCGTTAAGTGATCGGCTTGACCCACGGCGCCTGCCTTGCGCATTGCTGTGTATTTACAGGTATACTTCTGCACGCTGTTTGTGTTGCTCTGCAATAACACTTCCAAAACGCTAGCTGGCAGTGGCAGTGAGGTTTTTATGTTCCTCTGTGTCCAGTTTTTTCTAAACGCCACCTTAATGTACAAGTGCCTCAAACTGGCTCATTATATATATAAACTGCAAATGCATTTCAAAAACTATTTACTATTTGCTAAAACTAATTAAATGTAAATCAAACTAAAGAAAATATATTATTAAAAATGAAATATTTGAATATTAATGCAAACTATACCAAACACTTCTAATAAATATGAATTAGAGTAATATCTAATGAATAAGTACTAGTTCCAATTAACTAGTATCCAGTAAAGAAGTACTTGTATCTAATACATAAGTACAAGTATCTATTTAATTTAGGTACTATTTAATGAATGAGTACTAGTACTGTATTTACTAAAAGCGAACTAGGGCTCTATTTTAATGATCTAGGCCAGGGGGGCCCAAACTCTTTCGTATGAAGGGCCAAAAACCAAATATCAATGACAGCCGTGGGCCGAAGATAAATATACCAAACCTATTTGACATTGAAGTTGTCATGAGTAATTTCCTAATTTATTTCCTAATATTTTAAAATAAATTGAAAACATTACTTTGAATCGTATTACCCAATGCAGTATAACTTTATTACAACTATTGCAATAAAAACATAATCACATTTATAACACATTGAAGTTGCTCAATGCTGAATACAAATATAACAAATCTCTAAACCTTCGCCCTATCTTCTCAGATTGGATGGCGGGCCAAATTAAAGGTTACCATGGGCCAACTTTGGCCCACGGGCCCTGGTTTGTGCATCTCTGATCTAGGCGCAAAGTCTAAAGCTTTGGGGCCTATCATACACCCGGTGCAATAAGGCGCAAGACGTGTTTGCTGCAACATGTTGCTATTTTCAGACCAGCGCGACAGTAATTTTTCTACTTTGTGCCATGTTGTTGAAATGAATAAGCACTAGTCTCTAATGAATTAGCACTAGTACCTAATGGAAAAGGTAGTAGTATCTAAAAAATAAATACTAGTAACATGAAAATAGATACTAGTACGGGTTATAACTTAAATGTCAAACCATGCCATAGATATATGATGTTTATTATAGTTATAGACTCTCTGCTGTTGTTTTCCAGGCTGAGGAGGAGAATGTGGCAGATGAACTGGCTGTGATTCAGTCGTATACATATGTTGCAGCTACCACCAACATCCACCCGTATCTGTCCAACATCATCAACTACGCCCAGGCTGTGAAGTTTACTGGCTTCGATGAGGCCGAGGGCAAGTATATATGCTCTAACCACACACATATCAACTCATCACAGTTATTTTAACATTACTTCTATTAGGGCTGCACAATATATGGTTTCAGCATCGATAACACAATGTGCATATTCGCAGTCCCACCTCAAGATATGCAATGCTGAGTCTTAGTTGACCAGGAGCTACAGAATTGGATTTAATTACTGTGTTTATATGGAATTTAAAAGATTATGCAAAAAACGTGTTTTTTTTACAGACTTTTTATCTTGTTTTTAGTCCAAATATCTTCATTTAAAAGCAAAAACAGGATTATTTTACTTACCTCACTGGCAGATCATTTTACTTGTTTTAAAGGGGTGGTCCAGAGTGTATTTCTGAAGCTTGATTGTGTTTATAAGATGCAATGCAATGTGTGCTCATGCTTCATTTGTGAAAAATCACATTATTTTTTCAAATATCTTAATTTAATTATATATATAAAGTTACTCAGCTAACATGAAAACAACTGTCATATTTCTTAGTTCCTCCAAAAGCCCGCCCTCATGGGGCTCTGATTGGTCAGATAACATAATGTGCTGAGATTCGCGGATCGGCTCCATGTCACCAGGAAGCGTCCTGCTATAACATTTCAGCACATCTGGCCACGCCCCTTCGCTGTGCAGGGTGTATGCTAGTAACCTGAAGGGTTTATGACATCATTAACCAGGATGTCTTTTTTTGTAGTCTCTAAACTTCATTCGCTGTAGGCTTTGCTAAGCTAACTCTGTAATACCCAATGTCTCCCTTTGCATTGAACTTTGAGCGTCTTACATTCAGAGGTGTTGTTTATGTTCACACAGCTACATTACACACCAACTAAAGTTTAAAATGTGATATAATACTGGACCACCCCTTTAAGGAAGAACTCTTCATTTTGAGTCCGTTCTGCTCAAGTTAAAAAGATTTTTTTTTTACTTGATTTAAGATTTTAGATAGTTGGACTAGAAAAGAGACAAAGCATTTGTGATTATTCAGTTTTGTACCTGAATACTGTTAGACTGCCCAGAGACCATCAAATAGAGCTATTCAAACTATCTTGTGAACCTGTATTGATATCCAATTTCAGAATATTTATAATATTTGCAAATTAATATCCACTTTATGTGGAACTCTGAATCTGTGTCTCATTTTGGAGTCTGCTACTGTCCACCGGAGGTCGCATTTCGGTCACAGGTGCATACTTTGAGATCTTTTCTGAATGAATGGAGGAAATATGCTGTTTTCCAGCAAGGCAACAAGGGATTTGAATGATCAAATCTCATTAACCTTTTTCTCACTGTATAATTACACATTCTGATTAAAGAGCAGCGAATGAATCTAATTTATTATGATTTTTCGTTTTATTACATTAAATAACAGAGGTGTCACTTTAAAATACATCATAATAATGTTATAATGAAAGCATTTGATTGCTTTCCTACCTTTTTATGCTCATTTAGGACAAATTAGTTGTGTTTGGAAAAAAAACCCATCAAGATTGACATCTTTAGCTGTTATTATTATTAATTATGTGTATATGTCAGTTCAAACACGCACCCAAAACCCAGACTTTCGCTCCGCTTTAGATCACGTGTACAGAATCTGTTTGGGAAACAGCGTCTGTTTATCACTATGGAGCACGTCTGACAGTCACGCACCGCTTTATGACTGTTTTGAGGATTGTACAGGAGGAGCGACGGCACCTGTAATGAAAAGGAAAGGGAATCCTGCTGTTTTTATATTTATTTCAAAGTGTTTCATGCCTAAATAAACCAAAAGCACAAAACGGACTCACATTTAAGAGCAAGAGGCGGCCCCTGGTGGTTCGGCGGTATGGGTTGCGTATAGGGAGGATCGGCTCTTTAATGTTTATTGCCACCCTTCAGAGAAAGACTGAAAATACGGGAGAAATACGGGAAAGCACCTTTACGGAATGGTAGGCGGTTAGAACTGTAAAATACGGGAGAATCCCAGGAAAAATGGGAGGGTTGACAGGTTTAAACTTTTTTATGCAAAATATTTTTTTGTCATTCTTCTGTTTTCCTAATTTTTCAGTTTTGATTAGATTTGTTATGTTCCTATTGTTCGATTTTCAGTTTTAAACCTAATTTTATTATTCTTATATATTTTATATGTTTTAAATATAAATACGGGCGCTACGGTGGCGCGTGAGTAGCACGTTCGCCTCACAGCAAGAAGGTCGCTGGTTCGATCCCCGGTTGGGGCAGGTCCCGGTTGGGCCAGTTGGCATTTCTGTGTGGAGTTTGCATGTTCTCCCCGTGGTTGCGTGGGTTTCCTCCGGGTGCTCCGGTTTCCCACACAGTCCAAAGGCATGCGGTACAGGTGAATTGGGTAAGCTAAATTGTCCATAGTGTATGTGTGCGAATGAGAATGTATGGATGTGTTTCCCACAGATGGGTTGTGGCTGGAAGGGCATCCGCTGCGTAAAACAAATGCCGGATAAGTTGGCGGTTCATTCCGCTGTGGCGACCCCGGATTAATAAAGGGACTAAGCCGAAAAGAGAATGAATGAATGAATGAAATATAAATACTGTTTGTTTTATTGTGCAATTTTGTTAGTTTACATTTTTTTTATATTTTAAAATTTAATTGAATGTTTTTTTTTCATGAATGCAGCATTTCATATTTTTTATTACTTGAATGTTTTTTCCTCTAATATTTTTCCACTAATATAATTTGATGTATTTAATTTAGTTAAAAATATTGCCTTACTGAACACTTCATGTCTTTCTACAAGAAAAAATGCAAAATAATTTCATACACTGTATCATATTTAAATATCAGTCACAATCCTCATGTTTCATTTATGTTTTGTACTTTAATACAATGTTCACATTTCTTCCACATGAACGCAGAAAAGAATATCCACCACAACATGTCTTCCTTCAATGAGTCTGTCGGTTTGGGATATTTGAGGACAAACGCCATCGAGTTTGTGAAGTATCCTTTCTTTAGCAAGGTAATCTCATAACAAATACGATAGGTCTGACTCTTAAAACACCATTTCAAAGCTAAACGTCTCATTTAAAGGAGCTGATTTATTAAGGTACATTGTAATTTTTTATTTTATAACAATATGATTGCACTGTACAAACTCATTTTGGTTTAAATACAGTCTCATATAATATGTAAGTGTAACAGTTGGGTGACACTGACAACGGTGGTGAGGATCCAATTGCAGATTTAATTAAAGTCAGTATAGCAGTGGTCATCGGGGGCAAACAGATGGATACAGGTAAATCAAAATCGTGGTCTTTAAACAGGCGGAAGGTCAAAAAGGCTGGCGGCAGACAAGGATAAACAAACGAGCAAGGCTAAGATCAAAACACGGAAAAACAGGAACAAAGGAAACGCGCTGTATTTCACTTTACAGGGAACAATACTCAGCAATGATTGTGTGTGTATATGTGCTGCTTATGTAGTGTGTGTAATCAGTCTTTGGCGGTTCTCCGGTGGTGTGTGTGCAATCAATCGTGATATGGAGCAGGAGTGTGTGCTGCATGACTGGAGTTGTAGTCCTTTAACCAGCAAATCTGTAGTTCAGGGAAGTGTGTGTGTGTCAACCAGCGATCTCTGACTGTGGAGATCGCTGGTGATCGTGACAATAAGTGTTTTAAAAATCTGTAATGTAAGTATTACAGCACTAAAAAGTTTTTCATATAAGAGGATTAAAGATACAGAGAGAGTTTTGATCAGTCTCAAGATGTAGATTAAAACACTTCTTGTGCAGTTTTTGTAGTTTTTCTGTTTTATGCTTAATTCAGTTTATAAGTCTTTAATATGACTTTTTTCTGGTTTTAATTTAATTTATAATATTATTAATTATTAAATTGTTAGTTTAGTCACTTTGTTGTCAATCGTTTTTTAATAATGCCAGACATGCTCAGTTCATAGAGTTATTTTAAAGTTAGTTTTATGCTGTTAGTTATTTCCAGTAATAATATTGGGTCACACTTTACAATAGGGTTCATTCGTTAATGTTAATTAATGGATTTACTAACATGAACAAACAATGAACAATACATTTACTACAGTATTTGTTTATTTTAGTTAACGTTAGTTAATGAAAATACTGTTGTTCATTGTTAGTTCATGTTAACTCACGGTGCATTGACTAATGCTAACAAGCATGGACTTGGATGCTAATAATGCATTAATAAATGCTCAATCATGATTAATAAATGCTGTACAAGTGTTGTTCATGATTAGTTCATGTTAGTAAATGCATTAACTAATGAACTTTATTGTAAAGTGTTACTAAATATTTTTAATTATGAATATAAAATGTTTTTATTTCTGGTTTATGCAGAATTAATTTATTAGTTTTAATATTGTTTAGTTTTTAGTTTGACGTTTGTTTACTTTTCAGAATCAGAATCAGTTTTATTGCCAAGTGTGCTTCACACACACAAGGAATTTGCTTTGGCTACAGAAGCTTCCAGTGTACATAAAGTGACAAGTGACAACACAGAATAAACATGAAAAAAGATAATAGACACTAAACAGAGATGCAGTCAGTCCAACGATCTGGAAGTTGAAATGTATGTGCAGATTTGTTATAGATATACAGGTTATAAGGTGCTGTGTACAAATGCGCAAGGAGAAGTATTGCATTGTATATTGTTATAAGGTGCTGTGAACAAGTAGCTAGTTTAGTAAATCTCAGTGATATTATTAGTATTTAATAATAGTTTTTTCAGCTCCATTTATCACAGTTTTGTGTCAGAATTATTAGCCCGCTGAATTATTAGTCCCTGTATATTTTTTCCGCACTTTCTGTTTAACGAAGAGCAAATTTTCTCAACACATTTCTAAACATAATAGTTTTAATAACTCATCTCTAATCACTCTTTATTTTATCTTTGCCATGATGTCAGTAAATAATAATTTACTAGAGATTTTTCAAGACACTTCTATACAGCTTAAAGTGACATTTAAAAGCTAAACTAGGTTAACTAGGCAGGTTAGGGTAATTGGCCAAGTTATTGTAAAACGATGGTTTGTTCTGTCGACTATCGAAAATATTATTATTATTATTATTATTATTATTATTATTATTATTGTTATTATTATTATTATTATTATTATTATTATTATTAATGTTTCTGCATTTATGGTTTTGCTGTTGAAGCTGTAGTTCACGTCTCTGTTTCCAGGGGGCGCATGAGGTCAAAGAATTAGAAAGCTTGTCTGGTTTTTCACTTACTTTTGTTCTTGCAGGTACAATTTTAATACTTTATTTCTTTTTAATATTGGTGATTTTTTTTTTTTTTTTTTGCAAAAATTATTGTATTACTTGGCAAATCAAATATCTTAAAATCATGCAAAACCTTTTCCTGATGTGTGGAAATTAATTTAATTCTGTCATTTGATTTAGCAGTAAATTATAAAAATACGCTGCTGTGTGATGCATTTAACTTCTGTTTGGGGATTTGGATTTTGTACATTAAATGAACATAATATAACACTTGTGCAGGACATTTAATTTTGTCTAAATGTGTTCTGCCTAATTATTTTAGTTGAAATTTCAACATTTTCATATAACGTGTGTTTCTTTTACTGGAAGTTCACATATTTGTTTTATTTTATTTGTTAAATATAATCATTTGTATTAGTGCTCAATATAATTTTTATTATTTAGAGTGGCGCAGTGGGTAGCGCTGTCGCCTCACAGCAAGAAGGTCGCTGATTCAAGCCTCGGCTGGGTCAGTCGGCATTTCTGTGTGGAGTTTGCCTGTTCTCCCCGTGGTTGCGTGGGTTTCCTCCAGGTGCTCCGGTTTACCCCACAGTACAAAGACATGCACTATAGGTGAATTGGGTAGGCTAAATTGTCCGTAGCGTATGAGTGTGTGTGGATGTTTCCCAGTGATGGGTTGCAGCTGGAAGGGCGTCTGCTGCGTAAAACATATGCTGGATAAGTTGGCGGTTCATTCTGCTGTGGCAACACCTGATTAATAAAGGGACTAAGCCGACAAGAAAACGAATGAATGAATGACTGTGTGTGTATGTGTGTGTTTGACTGTGTGTGTCTGTGTAAGACATTGAGTGTGTGTGAGACACTGTCTATTGCAACTGTGTGTGTGAGAGACTGTGTGTGACTGTTTGTGTAAGACAGTAAGCGTGTGTCTGTATGAAAATGTGTTGTGCAACTGTGTGTGTGACAGTGTGTGCTGAGCAAATGTGTGTGATTTTTGTGTGCGTGTGTTACAGTCTGCGCTAGTGACTGTGTGTGTGACTGTATACATGTGTGACTGTGTGTGGGACATTGAGTGTGTGTTTGTGTGACGTTTGTGTTCTGCAACTCTGCTTGTGTGCGGGTATGCGTGTGTGTGTGAGTGACTGTGTGTGAGGCAGTGTTGCACGCGTGTGACAGTGTGTGATGCTACTAATAAGAGTAAGGCCAGTGAAACAGAAGAGAAGAGCAGCTTGACTGCGGGGTCGAGCGGTTTATAATGAGAGATCCGTCAAACCTCTGTTCTCATCCAAAAGAGGCTCATTCAAAGAGCGTTTGTAGTGTGTGTGTGTGTGTGTGTGTGTGTGTGCGTGTGTGTGTGTGTGCCTTCAAGCATGAGGAACTAAAAACACTAGGCAGAAAAGCCCCAGACCTTTCGATTTTTCCTTTCCTTGAATGAGATGCACAGCTACAACAAGCGCCAGATGAGCCGCATCTACCCCAAAGGAGGACGAGTGGACTCCAGTAATTACATGCCACAGATCTTCTGGAACGCCGGCTGCCAGATGGTTTCCCTGAACTTCCAGACCCCAGGTACTGTAGACAGCACCTGCACACACACACATATGCCACACATGCACTAATGCTCTCTCACACACACTAACATTCATTCACACACTAGCACTCATACACACACTAAGGCCCAATCCCAATTCTATTTTTGTACCCCTTCCCCTTCCCCTTGGCCCTTACAACTGAAGGTTAAGGGGAAGGGCTTCAAAACTTACCCCTAAGAATTGGGACAGCAGTCAACACCTGCACACGTCATCATATGTCATTGCGATCTCTTGCTTCATATGAGATCAGACGATCACGACTGCTGGAGTTACTCCAGTTGTGTTATTTTTTGGTGTTTATCTTCAGGAAATCATTGAAGGTGTATATCATGTCATCATAATGTTATAATGTGTCAATATTATCGGAACTGTACTGTGCATTTACTCCGTGGCCACACTCATGTATGTAAACACACGAAAACAACATTAACATTATAGCAGACACTGTAAAAAGCTCATTGCCAGACACTAGACATTACTGACAGGGTATTCCAGTGTCATCGTGTGTCAGAATGTTCTGGGACTGCTGTACATGAGTTATGATTATGGATTATAGATCGCGAAATTTAGCGTTTTTTTTTTTTTTTAAAGCATGACGGTAAAACACGAACGCGGTTATGAATATATTAAAACTTGTGTTTGTTTGTCGTAAAAATTCGTAATAATGACAAAAAATACTAATTTGTGGATCTCCTTACTTCCGGGTTCAATTGTGGCGGATGTATTCTGGGATATTTTCTTACCCCTCCGTTTGAAGTGTGGTCCTGAAAAATCTTCGTTCGAAGGGGTGTATACCCCTTGCCCTTAGCCCTATGCCTTCAAGCTAAAGAGAATTGGGACACCCCTACCCCTTCACATGAACACGCAAAACAAGGGGTAGGGGTAAGGGGAAGGGCTAAGGGGTAGAATTGGGATTGGGCCTAAGGGTGCTTTCACACCTTGACTTTTGTTTTGGAACCGGTCTCATTTCCCCAGTTAGCGCGGTTCATTTGGCATATGTGAATCCAGCAATCACACTCGGGTCCGCACCAAAACAATCAGTCCGAGATCGCCTGAATGAGATGGCCTTGGTTCGATTCAAATTAACTCTGGAGCGGATCGATTGTGGTGAGAAAGCAAAACGATCCGAGCCTGGCTATATCACAGTGTATTATGGGTATGCAATAGGCATTTATGGCTATGTGAGGAGAGAATTATGAGTAGGGCGGGATGTCATTCCTACAGTCAAATGTGCGTTTCATGTCAAATAAAAGAGTGAGAGCATGTCAACTATTAACAAGAGCTGTTTATCCGTTAGGATAATTGACCAAACTGCAGTCTTGGTTTATCTGTTATTTCTCTCCCCATGTAAAGCCTATAATACATAATTCTAGCCAAAGGCTATGTATGAGAAATTCTTACATCTGATTTATACTTGGTGACGATATCTATGGGTGTCACCATTCAAAATGAAAGCGCACCTTTCTGCTTATAACGTCTTATTGCTCATTGCCATAAATAAAAATAAGGACACATGACAGCTGAGCGGGCCTCTGCAAAATAAACTGACCAATGTGATTAGAGTTTACTCGCACTTGACTTGTTTTAGCTCTTTTGGTCCGTTTAGAAACTTTGCCATGTAAAAGCGAACCGCACCAAATACAAGTGCACCATTGTAACTATTTGAATCCCTGTTTCGGATCAAAACAGGTGTGAAAGCACCCTAACACACATACAATGCGCTGACCCACATTAACATACACTGACACTAAGGCCCGATCCCAATTCTACCCCTTAGTCCTTCCCCTTCCCCCTACCCCTTGTTTTGTCTGTTCACTTGTAGGGGTGTACCAATTCTCTTTAGCTTTCTGTAGATGTAGGGCTAAGGGGAAGGGCTAGATACCCCTTCAAACAGAGATTTTTCAGGACCACGCTCAAAACCGAGGGGTAAGGAAATTTCCCAGAGTACACCAGCTACAACAGTAGCATGGCTTCACGCGGAAGTCTGCACAAGTATTTTTTTGTCATTATTACAAATATTTACAACAAACAAGCAGATGTTTTAATACATTCATAACTGCGCTCGTGTTTTACTGTCATGCTTTAAAAAAACAAAAAACGCTTAAATAAAAACAGCTAAATTTGGTTATCTATAATCCCTAATAATAACTCCTGTATAGCAGTCCCACAGTGACATTCTGTCACTCGATGACACACGACTATCAGGGACTGTGATTGGCTCTGGAGCAGAGTTTGGGACTGTAATTGTTCTGTAGTATCGTCAGACATTCAGATTGGCTCTGATTCAGGGACTGGGATTGGATTTAAAGTGTAGCCAGGGACTGGGATTGGCTCTGGAGCAGAATCAAGAACTGTGATTGGCGCTGTAATGCTGCCAGGAATGGTGATTGACTCTGGATCAGAGTCAGGGACTAAGATCGGCTCTGTGGTGTTGTCAGGGAATGGATTGGCTATGAGGCATAGTCAGGGACTGGGGTTGACTCTGGAGCAGAGTCAGATACTGTACTTGTTTGATTGGCTCTGAAGTGGATTCAGGGACTAGGATTGGCTTTGGAGCAGAGTCAGGGACTGTGGTTAAATCTGGAGCAGAGTCAGGGACTGGGATTGGCTCTGGAGCAGAGTCAGGAACTGTAAATGGCACTGTAGTGTTGCCAGGATATCTAATTGGCCCTGGAGCTGATTCAAAGTTTGGAATTGGATCTGTAGTGGAGCCAGGGATGGGATTGGCTCTGGAGCAAAGTCAGGCACTGGGATTGGCTCTCGGGGAGTTGGGATTGACTCTGGGGCAGTGTCAGGGATTGTAATTGTCTCTGTAGTATTGCCAGGAATTCTGATTGGCTTTAGAGCAGATTCAGGGACTGGGATTGGATTTGCACTGTAGCCAGGGATTGGGATTGGGATTGGCTTTGGAGCAGAGTCGGGGATGGCATTGGCTCTAGAGCCAGGAACTGGGATTAGCTCTGGAGCAGAGTCAGAACTGTAATTGGCTCTGTAGTGTTGCCAAGGATTGGGATATGCTCTGGAGCAGAGCTAGGGACTGTAATTGTTTCGGTAGTATTTTCAGGAATTCTGATTTAGCTCTGGAGCAGATTCAGGGACTGGGAATGGATTTTCTAGTGAAGCCAGGAATTAAGATTGGCTCTGGAACAGAGTCAAGGACTGGGATTGGCTCTGTAGTCTTGCCAGAGATGGTAATTGACTCTGGAGCAGAGTCAGGGACTGGCTCTGTAGTGTTGCAAGGGAATGGGATTGGCTCTCAAGCAGTGTCAGGATATTGGATTGGCTATGGAGCAAGTCAGGGACTGGGATTAGCTCTGGAGCAGAGTCAGAACTGTAATTGGCTCTGTAGTGTTGCCAGGGATTGGGATATGCTCTGGAGCAGAGTCTGGGACTGTAATTGTTTCTGTAGTATTTTCAGGAATTCAGATTTAGCTCTGGAACAGATTCAGGGACTGGGAATGGATTTGTGGTATAGCCAGGAATTAAGGTTGGCTCTGGAACAGAGTCAAGGACTGGGATTGGCTTTGTAGTATTGCCAGGGATGGTGATTGACTCTGGATCAGAGTCAGGGACTGGGATTGGCTCTTTAATGTTGCCAGGAATTGTCATTTCTCTGGAGCAGAGTCAGGGACTGGGATTGGCTCTGGAGCAGAGTCAAGAACTGGGATTGGTTCTGGAGCAAAGTCAAGTACTGTGATTGTCTCTGTAGTGTTGCCAGGGATTCTGATTGGCTCTGGAGCAGATTCAGGGATTGGGATCTGCTCTGGAGTAGAGTCAGGGACTGTTATTGGCTCTGTAGTGTTGCCAGGGATGGTGAATGACTCTGTAGCAGAGTCAGGGGCTGGGCTTGGCTCTGTAATGTTGCCAGAGATTGTCATTGGTTTTGGAGCAGATTCGGGGACTGGGATTGGCTCAGGAGCAGAGTCGGGACGGTGATTGGCTCTGGAGAAGTCTACCCAAGTGTTTGAGTAGAATGGTTTCAACTCAAGGACAACATTTATTTGAAATATCATGTTTTGTACAATAAAATAAAAACTGTAATGTTACTTTTGGTCATTTGAATATATTCCTGTTTTTACAAAAATAAATGACTTGTTATACAATATTAGTGATAGTAGTGGATCTTGTAAATCGTTTGTTCAGCAGCGAAGTAATGTTCATTTGTGCGTTTTAGTTTTGTAATATGGTACAGATCAGCTGATGTGTTTTTATGAGTGTGAGTCTGCTGTAATGATTAACAGAAGGGAATCTTTGAAGCTGTGTGTGTGAATGTGAAGGCAGTCTCGGTTCACCTGCAGCTCTTGTTTGCTCTCAGCTCCAGTCTGTGGCTTGCTCTGTTCTGTCTGTTTGAGACAGTTTGATGTGTCACTCATCATGTCAGACAGAGACACCTGGAACAAATCACAAAACACACTCAGAAAATCCACTCGACATTCACTATAGATGATCACTATATTCACAATGATAGCTATTAACCCCTATGTGGTGTAGTGTCGAATATTTTTATTATTATATTATTTATTAGTGTTAGTGCTAGTCTATTTTATTTATTAATAAAGTCAAAATAAATAATAGTCTGTTAAGTCAAGTCACTTTCATTTTGCATATTGCATAATGTAGATTGTGGCATAGCTGCTTTACATAGATAAGCCATAATAATGTTTAACCTTGTGGCACATATTCAGCATGTCAGGGAGATAGTTTCTTTTTATTAATTTTTAAATGGGATTTGTTTATTAAATATTATTAGGTTGTAGTGAAAATCATTGGAATTCTTCAGCCCAGTGTGCATATTTTATTTTATTTTATTTTATTTTATTTTATTTTATTTTATTTTA
>CAIGQQ010031581.1:97583-109347 GCA_903798035.1 Danio albolineatus
TATTTTATTTTATTTTATTTTATTTTATTTTATTTTATTTTATTTTATTTTATTTTATTTTATTTTATTTTATTTTATTTTATTTTATTTTATTTTAATTTTTTATATTTTATTTTATGTAGCTTTTTATTGCTTTTTATTTTATTTTATTTTTATTGCTTTTTTATTCTATTGGTTTTATTTTTGTTGCTTTTTATTTTACTTGTTTTTATTGCTTTTATTTTAATTTTATTGTTGCTTTTATTTTTATTGCATTTCATTTTGTTTAGTTTTATTGCTTTTATTATATTTTATTTTATTGATTTTTATTGCTTTTAATTGTATCCCTTTTTATTGTGCTTTATTGCTTTTTATTTAATAAAATTTTATTGTTTTCTATTTTGCTTCATTTTAATTCATAGCTTTTTATTTTAATTTTATTTTTATTGCTTTTATTTTTATTTGTTTTTATTTATATTTTATTGATTTTATATTTTTGTTGCTTTTTTATTGCATTTTCATTGATTTTTATTGCTTTTCTTGTTGTTTAATTTTATTGCTGTTTATTATATTTTATTTTAGTGCTTTTTATTTTATTTTATTCCTTTTTATTTAATTTAGTTTTTTGTTATATTTTATTTTAATGCATTTTTTTAAACTTTTTTTGCTTTATTTTAGTGCTTTATTTTATTTTCGTGCTATTTTATTTTATAGCCTTTTATTTAATTAATTTAATTTCGCATATTTCTTTTTATTTTAGTTTATTTATTCTGTTTTATTTTTATTCCCTTTACTTTACTGCATTTTATTTTATAATATTTTATTGCATTACATTTTATTGTTTATTTTGTTGCATTTATTTGATTATATTTTTATCATTTCCATTGACTTAGTGAAATGCTTTACATCATATAATTGCATTTATCTTAAGCAAACTGTAAGGTATCAAGTATGAAAGTTTCGAGTCTAACTATTTGAAACTATTTATTGTTTCTAATCTAGTTTCACGATGTTTTAGCTCATTATGTTTAGTTTGCCAATGCATTGATTCTCAGTTTGTTGTTTTGTGCAGATCTGGCGATGCAGCTTA
This sequence comes from Danio albolineatus, assembly GCA_903798035.1. Classification (NCBI taxonomy): domain Eukaryota; kingdom Metazoa; phylum Chordata; class Actinopteri; order Cypriniformes; family Danionidae; genus Danio; species Danio albolineatus. The sequence goes on from CAIGQQ010031581.1 coordinate 98,653, forward strand.
ACCAGGGCAAGTTTGAATATAATGGCTCGAGTGGGTAAGTTTAAATCAATGTATGATTTACATTATGCTACTAGTCACACTGTAAACCAATTTACTAACTTATCCCTTTCAATAGCTGTAACAATGCTTGAAGCTTGTCCTAGAAAAAAAGCAGCATGAAGATAAACATTAAAAGTAAAGTAATGTGTCCTGGGAAAAAAAGCCACTAAAGTGAAGTAAAGTAAGCCTGTCCTGGAAAAAAAAGCAGCATGAAGAAGAAATTAAAAGTAAAGTCTGTGTTTGACAGCAGATCAGAAATTCTTATTCATTATTAATCAAATGACACACTTTGTAATAATGAGCCGTCATCAGATTCAGCTAAGAAATGAACCAGTTACTCTGACACAATCATAACCAGACAGTTCATCATTATAGAGAAAAACAACAGCTTATATTGTTTTTCCTTCATCCCAAGAGTTTGTCAGACCGTGACAACTTTCAGAACTTCTAAACTTCCTCTAAACATCATTTATATCAAATAAACTAAAATCAACAACTCATTATGAAGTCGTTTTCAGTTTCCATTAATCATCAACACACGGCTGTCCACGCTTAGTTCTCAGACATTTGTTTTCTCAGACAAAAGATTTAAAATCTTTTTAGTATTATTTCTTAGCAAATAAAATATTTTAATCATATATTTTGTTTGTGTTTTAAGTAGGGCTGTCCAAAAATCAATCGTGATTAATCACATCCAAAATAAAAGTTTGTTTTGACATAATATGTGTGTGTGTTATATATATTTATTATGTATATGTGATAAACACATTCATAGAAGCCAAAACTATTTATAAAAAAGTTACATCAAAGTAGTTACATCATATTCAAATGTAAAATTTGTGTCATACACATATATTTTTTCTATATCTAAATATAAACCAACATTTTATCAAGTATATGTATTTGTGTATTTATATATTCATAATATAAATATAGACAGAGCACACACAAATATTATGTTAAACTTTTATTTTGGATGTGATTAATCACGATTAATTTTTGGACAGCCCTAGTTTTAAGCAATATGTACAATAATATTAATAATTTTGTGTATGTGTGCATGCGTGTGTGTGTGTTTTCATTCATTTTTGGAGTAAAATAATATATATTTATTTTTAAAACATAGTAATTATTCACATTTATTTTATTTGTGTAAATTACTGAGTGTATTTCTTCTAGTCATTTTATTTTTAGCAAGTTGGCTTAAAGGTTTTTAATTCAATTTGTGTAGATATTTAATAATTTTTCTTGTTTATAAATTCTTATAACATTATGAAATGTTAATGCTCTTTACTTTCGTCCGCGACACCTCTTCATCCTCGGGTAACATGCTGGATCCGTTACCCCAATCTGTTCCGGGACCTCGCAACTCACAAATTAAGCACTGGGTTATTCCGAGTTCAGACTGCATAATTTTAGCCCCGATTTTGACTCGCCGACAGGTTTTGAGAAATCGCCGACAAATGCCTGAAATCACAGGCGAATCGGTGCTCGTTCACGTGATTAATAATCACACAATATAACCTATCAAAGACGCGATCTGAGAGAATTGCCCATGAGTCGCCGATGCCCGGGAGATATTTGGCGTGCTGAATATCTGGAGCTGTCAGCGATTCAAATCATGCCGTGCGAAATGTGTTTTGACGGAAAATAACATCAGCGATCACCTACAGCCAATCAGAGAGCAGCATCCTGGCTAGTGGGAAGCTGCGGGAGGAGAAGTTACAACAATATCAACAATCATGACTTAGTTTGAGAAAAGGCCTTCTTTTCGGTGCTTTTGGGACCAAGAAATGGGCAAAAATTGGTGGAGATTTGGCAGGAGCACCCGTGTCTGTATGATGTTTCATCTGAGCAGTATCACAACCGGGTCGAGAAAGAAAAAAGTTGGAGAGAAATCGCCAATTCTCTTCAAGTGTGGTTTATTTATAAACTAATTTCGAGAGGATCACATGCTTATGACTGAACACATCACCACATCAGCTCCACATATTGCACCAATCAGACGAATCCTGACACACTATAAATTATTAGCTTTCTACTCCGGTCATCTTCGTCTTGAAGAATCCACCCCAACTTCTCCCCTTCTCCTATAGGACGGCATGGTGGCCCAGTGGTTAGCACTGTCGCCTCACAGCAAGAACGCCGCTGGTTCGGCCTCTCCCCGAGTCAGTCGACGTTTCTGTGTGGAGTTTACATGTTCTCCCCGTGTTCGTGTGGGTTTTCCCCGGGTTCTCCGGTTTCCTCCCACTGTCCAAAAAACATACAACATAAGTAAATCGACTACTTTAAATAGTCTCTTAAGGAAACTCTAGTCAGATATATCTCTGCAAGTTCAAAAGCGGGGGGAGTTCTCGAGACTTACCTGAGCTCAAACTCTCCTCTCGCCCTTGAAATGGGAGGGAGCCCTGGGCTCAAGGATATTCTGAGCTCAGGGCTCTCTCCCGGGACAGCATGCCAAATACACTTTATAATCCATGATCAGCTAAGTGTGAACTCTTAAAAAGCCATTTTTTTATAATCACTCCACTCTCACGTGACAACTCCAGTGTTGCACGCGTGACCTCGCGTTGTTTACATGTCACTTCTCGCGTGTGTTTGGGTGTATTTGCGGACCGAGACAAAGTTGTCGGCGATGCTCCTTTTGTAAAGTCATGCAGTGTGAAACTCCCTGTCGCTGATCCATCTTGCAGTGTAAACAAAGCAGCGACGAAACACTAGCCCAGATAGTCATGCAGTGTGAAAACATCTGTGATACGACTACTTTAAAAATCATGCAGTCCCAGAGTGCATATTATTTTATTTTATTTTATTTATTTTATTTATTTTATTTATTTTATTTATTTTATTTATTTTATTTATTTTATTTTATTTTATTTTATTTTGTTTTTTATTTTATGTAGCTTTTATTGCTTTTTATTTTGTTTTGTTTTTATTGCTTTTATTTTTTATTCTATTGCTTTTATTTTTATTGCTTTTTATTTTACTTATTTTTATTGCTTTTATTTTTATTTTCTTCTTATTGCTTTTTATTGCTTTTCAATTTGTTTAATTTTATTGCTTTTATTATATTTTATTTTACTTTTTTACTTTATTTTATTGTTTTTATTGCTTTTAATTGTATTTCTTTTGATTGTGCTTTATTACTTTTTATTATAGTTTTAATTCAATTTTATTGTTTTCTATTTTGCTTCGTTTTATTTTATTTTATAGCTTTTTATTTTTATTTTGTTTTTATTTGCTTTTATTTTAATTTTATTGATTTTATGTTTTTTTGCATTTTTATTTTATTTTTATTGCTTTTCATTGCTTTTCATGTTGTTTAATTTTATTGCTTATTTTACTTTTTCTTTTATTTTATTGTTTTGTATTTTATTTTATATCTTTTTATTTAATTTTATTGCTTTTTGTCATATTTTATTTGAATACATTTTTTTACTTTTTATTTCGCTTTATCTTAGTGCTTTATTTTATTTTATTGCTATTTTATTCCTTTTTATTTAATAAAATTTTATTTTTCCAATTGTTTGAACTCGGCATAAGGAATTTCCTTTGTAAATGAATTAGTTTTGTTTTCTCCGCATATATGTTTTTTTTTTTTGGTTGCTAACAACATCTGGTGAAAATATTAAGTCCACGGCACCTTTAGAAATATGTTTTATGAGAAAAAATGTGATGTGTTCAATACTTATTTCCCCCACTGTAATAGTCTTAGAAAGCTCTTCAAAAGTCTTACATCTGACTTTGTAAAACCCTGTATAGACCTGATATGATATAGTCAGGTTGTAGTAAAGCACTGATATCAAGGTTTTTCTCAGGTTTTTTTTCCCCAGCTGTAACAGTTGTCAGTGTTAATTTGCGCTCATCAAGAGCTGATGTGTGATCAGTGCTGTGAGCCACACCGCGACACTGTGAAACTCCAAACATATTCATCAGCACATTAATCACAGCTCGACCCATTAGCATTATGTTTAGCACTGTAAACTGAAAATGGGACAGGGGAGGTTTGAGAAAACGGCTGCTGGATATAATGATGATGTTCTGGATTCACAGGGTCCTCCTCTACGATATTTGTCTGTCTGTCTGTCGTTCTGTCTGTCGTTCTGTCTTGTTCTGTTTGTCTGTCTGTCTGTCGTTCTGTCTGTCGTTCTGTCTGTCGTTCTATTTGTCTGTCTGTTGTTCTGTCTTTGTGTTTGTCTGTATATCAATCTGTCATTCTATCTGTCTGTCATTCTGTCTATTTGTCTGTCTGTCCATCTTTATGTTCTTCTCTCTATCTGCCATTCTGTCTATTTGTCTGTCTGTCATTGATGTTCTGGATCCTGCTGTACGATATTTGTCTGTCTGTCTGTAGTTTTGTCTGCCAGTTTGTTTATTTGTCTGTCATTCTGTCTGTTGCTCTGTCTGTTATTCTGTCGTTCTGTCTGTATGTCGTTCGATTTGTTATTTTGTTGTTCTTTCTGTAGTTTTGTCTGTTTGTGGTTCTGTTGTTCTGTCTGTCTGTCGTTCAGGGGTGCGTTTCCCAAACAACGACGTAACTCGTGCCTGAACTATAATAGTATGATGAATCGTTTGGGGAAAGAATGATGTAGTGACGAGTGTTTCCCGAAACCTGTAGTTTCTCTGTCGTAGATCCGTCGTTTGAATCACGTTAGTAATAAGGTAAAATGCCCATAATGATGCTCTAAACGGGGCGAAGTAACTACTTCTTTAGAGAAGAACCCCGTGATTTCTTTGTCCAAATGATATTGTTTTACTCGCACACGCATTAAAAAAAAATCCAATATTAGTTTTGGTAAAACATGCACTGGCTTTCTATATTAACTGAAATATATGTAAACGGCACATACAGGGCCTGTGTTTGCTTTACAAATATTATTGAGAACATTACATATTCTATTCTAAAACATAAAATCACTTACAAAAGCTAACACGTATAGTATCGTGCATAAATCATATAAATAAATAAATAAATAAATAATGAGGCTATTTAATAAGAAATTTTATTTAATATTTACTATTTATTAGGAAATGAAAAAAACTACTTTAATAATAATAGTTATGATGATTATTATTATTATAATTAATCAAAATAATAATAATAATAATAATAATAATAATAAGTAGGATGTCGTTTATTTATTGTTTTTTTTTTTTGAAAAGTCTGCTTTTACAATGACACATGCAAACCACTGCAGAAATGTTCAAACCAACAGGCCTACGTGTTTACACAAGCTTTGGAGCAATGGCTGTCAAAAATATACTAGTTTTGGAGTCGTAACTAATTCCCCTCGGCTGTGTTTAAAAATTACATTAATTTTTTCAAAGTGCACTGCGAAGGGAGCACAATTAAACATGAAGATTGCTAAAACTGAACTTTAAAAATACTTTGAAAGCGAATCACACCTAAGAGTGATGACTTTAATGCTTTTTTTAAAATAATAATTCCAAGTTTAAATGTTAGAATGTTCTGAACGAATAGGGCATAGGGGGGATAACGGGGAATAGAACACAGCCAGTAACTATGTTTCTAACTATGTTTCTAACAGCTCCAGAGGTGTAGTTGCAAGTGCACAAGTTTGTGACGCAGTTCGCGAATGTTCGTTGAAATGATGGATTTGGGAAACGTCAAATCAATGAACTCTGTTTGTAACGACAGAACTTGCGACCTTAGTTGGCTAACGATGGTTTTCGGAAACGCACCCCTGTCTGTCTGTCGTTCTGTCTGTCTGTTGTTCTGTCTGTCGTTCTGTAAACTGAAGATGGGACAGGGGAGCTTTGAGAAAACGGCTACTGGATATAATGATGATGTTCTGGATTCACAGGTTCCTCCTGAAGCCGGATTTCATGCGGAGACCCGATCGCATGTTTGACCCATTCTCTGAGACGCCTGTAGATGGAGTGATCGCAGCAACATGCAGCGTCCAGGTCAGTGTTTTTCTTTATTAAGTGACTCTATCGTTTATATATATATATATATATATAAATATATATATTACAATTGAAGTCAGAATTGTTAGCCTTTCTGAATTAGCTCCCATAATTATTTGCAATCTTTTCCCCAATTTATGTTTCACAAAATAGATTTTTCAACACATTTCTAAACATAATAGTGTTAATAACTCATCTCTAATCACTGATTTCTTTAATCTTTGCCATGATGACAGCACATAATATCTGACTAGATATTCCTCTAAGATATTCAGCTTAAAATGACGTTTAAAGGCGTAACTAGGTTAATTACGTTAGTTAGGCAAGTCATTGTATAACAGTGGTGTGTTCTGTAGACAATCAGAAATAAAATACTGCTTAAGGGGGCGAATAATATAATGTAAACTGCTTTTATTCTTGCAGAAAAAAAAAGACTTTCTCCAGAAGAAAAAAATATTTTAGGAAATATTGTGAAAAATTCCTTGCTCTGTTAAAGTTTCATGAAACACAAAACACATTGTTTGAGATGTTGACAGTCATGTATGTGTGCCACATTGCTAGAAAAACTATGAGGACACTTATATTTCGCTAAAGAGTGAAGATTTGGTTGTTTTTGCGTTATTTCGTGCAAATTCGTTCTTCCAGTTTAAAAAGAGAATTTGAAGCTGCGTCGTGGTTCCACTTCCACATAGCTCTAAGATCAGCTGAAAATGCTGCTCTCTGAATGTTGCTGCTGTGAAAATCAGTTGTAGTGCACGAACTGAAACTCCCTTTTTCATGCAAACCCTTCCCTCTTTCGCAACTCCACACTCCCACCTAAACAAAGCTGGACTCTGCCATTTTTTGACTTCTTTCAGGCCCTGTTTACACTAGTGCGTTTTTGTTTTAAAACGCATAAGTTTTGCTACGGTTACTCCATCCGTCCACACTTCGCCGGAGTTTTCGAGGCTCGAAAACGGAGCGTTTTGGAAACGCTGGAGAGGCCGTTTTCATTCTAAAACGCTGCTGCTCCGTCTCAGTGTGGATGGGGGAAACGGAGACATTTGAAAACGGAGGCGTGGCTGCAGAGATTCGCTACGTGATTGGGGCTTTTGGGTCATTGTGTATCCTTCCCTTATTAGTCAAGCGCACATGACTATAACGTCACCGGCAGACGGCAGACCAGCCTTCACTGTAAACACTGTTTTTTCGATAGCCATGGATGTTTTATATTCATTTGTTACTTTAAGTAACAACTCAACCTCATCGTCTGTCCACTAAAAGACCTCTCTCGCTTTCTTTGCCATCGCGTTCATCGTTCAACCAGCGTTTGTTGACTAACAATAACCAAATGTGGAGCGAGACACATGCTTCCTGTTTATACTTGAACACGCATGCCCAGAGTGCGCGAATGGTCACGTGATATACGTTTCTAGTGGCGTAGTGTGGACGGAGATCTGTTGAGAGACGCTTGGGTGAAACGCTAGTGTGGACGCGGATCGTTTTCATGCTAAAACGCCATTTTAAAACTAAAACGCACTAGTGTAAACAGGGCCTCAAACTAGAAATGTGAAAGCACCGGGCTGAGATCGGGGGTTGCGGGGATGGGTCATGGCCCTTTAAGCATCATTTCAGAAATATTTGATGATTCACAGGAGGGCTAATAATATTGACTTCAACTATACATTGGGGTTTTGCGAATGTCATGCATTTCCATTAGACATGTTTTTGTTGTAGAGTAATGGAAACAGTGTTTATGTCTCAGGTGATCTCGGGTCAGTTCCTGTCAGATAAGAAAATCGGCACATATGTAGAAGTGGACATGTACGGACTTCCGACAGACACCATTCGCAAGGAGTTTCGCACACGGATGGTAATGAACAACGGCCTGAACCCGGTCTACAACGCAGAAGCCTTTGTCTTCAGGAAGGTAACCTTTAATCCAGCTGATGTCCTGTGACGCTCTTTTTATCCTGCTTTAATGATCCTTAAAGTGTAGCTGAGAATATCACTGACATAATGACTGCACATCATTATCCAGGACGTATAAGATGGGAAATTGTATAGTGAACTTTAATTATATCTACATGGGCTAAGTGAGATCTGTATTATGAAAAGCGACAGTCTAATTATCCACAGCTTTACAATAAAAGCTCAAGGTAAAGTACAGTATAATTGTGCACATCATGGAGAGGCATGGTTTGCATGGAGGTAATCATTTTTATACTTCTCAACTGCTCTTAGTTTAAGTTTTGAAGAATAGCTTGAGCAGTGAATGGAGGAGATTTTTGTCGAGTTTTATGTTATAAACATCATCAGACGATCTCTGGAGTGCAAACATAATGGTGCTCGTGTTATTGTCTAACAGTCTGATCAAATCTACCAAACAAACCTTCACACTCCATTTTATTTCCTTTTTTTATTGTAGAAAAAACACTTAAAATTGGCATGAAAATACACTTTTTTTCATTTTAACTCTTCCCGCTCCCTCCCCCCAAAGCATCCAGATTCCGTTGAACAGGTAACTGTATTGTCATACATGGGCTAAGGTAAAGAAATATATAAAATATATAATATATTAAATATAATGTATTCCACATACAAAAATACACCAATCATTCAATTAACCAGTAGCGTGAGAGGTATTTGCTTGTGCCATTGTATGGTTTTGTTACAAAAATTGTATAAATAGATCCCAAATTTTATGGTACTCCTTTAATTTGCCTTTTATACTGTTGGCGATTCTTTCCAGTGCAATGTAATGTGTCAAATCTTTCAGCCGGTGGTCAATAGATGGACTTTCTATGTTCTTTCAATAGAGTGCTATCAAACGCCTTGCAGTAACAAGACACATATCGCATCCTGTTACAATCTTTTAAGATGGTCCGTCAAGGGGAAGGAAAGTAACATTAATTTTGAGTGAAACACATAAGCAAACACACAATATCAACAAGTGAGGGACAAAATACCAAGACTAACTAAATGCAATAAAGTTTTTTTATTTACAAAGATAGTGATAATAATAGGTGCAAAAAATATATATATAGAAGGAACACTAAATTTATTTACAACAATTTATTGATAATTATGGACGACAAACGGGACACAAAATGTTTGAACAGATAGATGGGAGAGTTGGAGACATGAGACGCGTGCGGCGTCCAAACAATAGAAATAAATAAAACAAAACAATCTATTTTATTGGCCCAACCTCTACCCTAACTATCCAAAAGAAAAATCAATCAATATAGAAAAGAAAAACTTCTCGTCTATTACGCACTACCTAATCTACACTAATATAAGAGAAAAAACAAAAGTACAGCGGGTGGAGCACGCCCCTTACCTAGTGTGTCTAACAAAAGTGATATTTAAAGCCTACAGTACGTGTGCACAATGTATGTCGTGCGACAAACTTACCTGTCTCACTCTCCAACCTCAGATGTGCGTAACTGATGGTAGACAAACGGAGAATAGACAAATGGAGAATAGACAAATAACAACGGACATGTACCAGATTGTAACACACACTGAAAACGGATTTCAAATTCACTAACACACAACACAACACAGACAATTCAAGTGTCCCGGGCCTCGCGAGTAGCGTCCTGTCACCACTTTTATGCCACGGTGGCAGCGGCTGGATTGGAGACCGTATGATGACGTCAAGGGGGACACTGCAAACAGCTGGGCAGCGGTAGCCAATAGGAGCCTCTGTGTGAATAGAAGCGGGAGAAGAGAGAGAAAGAGCGCGCGAGAGAGACAGAAGCTGCGTCATAAATGGCACACCATACACTATGCACTTATGCACTATGCCAGGGCTATTCAATTGGCGGCCCGTGGGCCAAACCCGGCCCCCAAGACAATTTGTTCTGGCCCTCCAATCAGAGTGACCAAGACATCAGAAATAAATTTAATTCAGTCGAAAAACGGCCACTATAGTTATAAAGTGACGTGTCTGTTCAGTACAGCACGAGCTGCAGTTGAAGGCTGCGCCAAGCATGAGTCACCTGACATTAAGCGAGTGCAGCGGGCAGCCGAAAGCATTTGGATATGTTTGTAGAAAAGGCCTTTTGTACGATGCACTGATATCGCTGTTAGGGAGGCAACGTTTCGCCGATTTCACTGCACTTTAATTCGTCACGGTTGATTAATCGTAAAGGCTCAACTGCGCGTTTCTGTTGTACAGAACGAAACTGCTGCAATTAAAAAGGTTATGCCACCTGTGCGCTAGTTTAAAGTTCCGAGCTTTTACGCCGAGGCCAATACGCACGCACACTGGATTAACTACAGCGGTGGGCCGTTCCAATATCACGTCCTTTCCGCGCGCAAGTTTATCTATATAAATCCGTCCATCCATCCATCCATCCATCCACCTATCTATATAAATCCATCCATCCGCCTATCTATATAAATCTGTCCATCCATCCATCCATCCATCCATCCATCCACCTATCTATATAAATCCATCCATCCATCCGTCCATCCATCTATCCATCCGCCTATCTCAGGGATCACCAATCTCGGTCCTGGAGGTCTGGTGTCCTGTAGGGTTTTGCTCCAACTTGTCTCAAAACACCTGCCTGGATGATTCAAGTATGCCTAGTGACAGCTTGATTAGCTTGTTCAGGCATGTTTGATTAGGGTTGGAGCTAAAATCTGCAGGACACCGGACCTCCAGGAACAAGTTTGGTGACCCCTGGCCTATCTATATAAATCCATCCATCCATCCGTCCGTCTGTCCATCCG
>CAIGQQ010031581.1:109357-126694 GCA_903798035.1 Danio albolineatus
CCATCCATCCGCCTATCTATATAAATCCATCCATCCATCCGTCCGTCCATCCATCCGTCTGTCTGTCCGTCCATCCATCCATCTGTCCGTCTGTCCGTCCATCAATCCATCCGCCTATCTATATAAATCCATCCGTCCGTCCATCCATCCGCCTATCTCTATAAATCCATCCATCCGTCCGTCCGTCCATCCATCCATCCAAATAATAACAGCACTTAATTAAAAAATAAATAAATAATAACAGTGTCTATATTTTATACAAATCTTGCTAGTCATTTATATATATATATATATATATATATATAGAGAGAGAGAGAGAGAGAGAGAGAGAGATTATTTTTGCATATATAGCAAAAAGCTAATGACTATTTATTTATTAAACCAACTGTAGGTTGTATCCAGTTTATGTTTTACACAGCAAATGCCCTTCCAGCTGCAATCCAATACTGGGAAACACCCATACACTCTCACATTCTCACACACACACACACACACACACACTCATACACTTATTTTTTAGTTCATCGATTCCCCTATAGCACATGTCTTTGGACTGTGGGGGAAACCGGAGCACCCGGAGGAAACCCACGCGAACACAGGGAGAACATGCAAACTCCACACAGAAATGCCAACTGACCCAGCCAGGGCTCGAACCAGTGACCTTCTTGCTGTGAGGCGACAGCTCGTTACTATATTTTTAATAAAGTATTAAAATAGTATTATTCCTGAGTGAAACAGGAAATATAAATAAATCAACATGAGCAAAAAAACAAGCAAGTTGTCCTAAGATTTGCGCAGTTATACAAATCTTGAAGATGGGCTTGAAGATAATACAGTTCCTTAACAAATATGAGTGCACATATAAATATTGCATCGGGTGAATCTGTCATTAAGATTTCAGTCTCAGTGTCTTCTTTACCATTCTGCCACCATCTCTCTTCTTTGTGCTTTTGATTTGACCTCCTCTAATGCACAACACAGTGACTAACATGCAAACTCCTCATTCCTAAAGGTGATTCTGCCGGACCTGGCCGTGCTCCGTGTGGCTGTATATGACGATAACAATAAGCTGATTGGCCAGCGGATCCTCCCTCTGGACGGACTGCAGTCTGGTTACAGGCACATCTCCCTGCGAAACGAGTACAACAAACCCCTGTCTCTGGCCACCGTCTTCTGCAATATCATCCTCAAAACATACGTGCCCGACGGATTCGGAGGTCAGTACGGCTAAGCAAATAAATGCATCTGTGATGATATTGTCACGTTATAAAATAAAGCAATAAGCCTTGTGAAGCTGTGGAAAAGGGAATTTATAGCTTTTTGGGGTTTGTTGCTCTTGAAATATGGTTATTCTATATTCGCAGCGAGCGAACACGGGGGAAAAAAGTGTTGAATAGATGAAAGAAGGGAGGTGTAGAAAGGCATGGAAAGCACAGACAGCAGCTGAAATCTGCTGTTTCACAAAGTAAAAGAAAACCCATGAAGATAGACAAGTTCGTCTGTAACAACAGTTGCATTATTCACAATACAGTTCGAATTTGGAAACAGATTAGATCAAAATTTAAAGCTAAATCATTGTCTTTCCATTTACCTGTTGATGGAAGCCCATCATTCATTCCCTCTATTGTAGATTCTGTTTTTACACATTGGACAGAAAATAGGGAATCTGTTCATAAATGGTACGTTCGCATCCTTTGGGCAGCTGCAGGATCAATTTAGTCTGTGTGCAAACAATTTCTTCAGATATTTGCAGGTTAGTGAGTATGTAAAAAAATGTGTACCCTGTTTAAACGGGGCCAATCCAGCCGGATGACCTATTAAAGCTGGATTTATACTTTCGCCTGGTGCCGCATAGCACGCCTCCTCTGAGGGCGCGCGCACCTCGAGGCTTTTATACTCGCCGTGTTTGCTGTTGTGATATTCTTTAAAATGACAGGGGGCGCTCAAATGAAACTGACCGTAAAGTCAGACAGAAAAACAGAGAAGAAAAAAGTTTCAGGAACTAAGTCATATCATTAATATTATTGATGTTTATTAAACTAGTTATTTTTATGAGATATATTTATTTTTATATGATTATAAAGATTTTTGTAACCATTGAAGATTTTTTTTTAAATCAAACTTTGATGCATCACTTGCTTTTGTTCATATCTTGGACAGTTTTACCTATTAAAGTGTATTAAAATATTCATGACAACAGAACACGGGTTCCTCAACAAATATATATTTTTATTATAGCAAGAATAAAAACAAAAAGTGCACTTACTAAATAATACATATGTTTTTTTATTTTATTTAGCCGCTCCACAATTTACACATTACTGTCTGGCTGGTTTCTGTCCTCTTATGCTAAAAAGGCAATAATAATCCAACATTCCTGACCATTATCACCAATAAAGCCTAGGAAAACGTCATCATGTTGTAAACCGATTGGTTCAAATATTCCTGTCCAGTTATCAAAGAAATAATTTGTTAGTTCATTATAGTTTTGTTACTATTAAATTGTTTTACATTCAATTGTAATGTATTCATCAGTGTTAAACCTATGACTGGTGGAAAGACATATTCTGTAATTGTGTACCTGAGTCTTCATTGGCCTCTTTTGGCTTCAACAAACTCATCCCTCAAGTTCTTCCAAACCTTTTAACATAAACTTTCCTCCTTTCCTACGGCTGTTGCAATTTCTAGCCAAGAATTATTGATCATCTGGTTATCTTTATGATCACTGATCATGAATATGTCTGTACAGTCATACCTGTTTTAAATAAAAACTCTTCAAAGTGTTTCATGTTCAACTCAAATCAGACGCGGCACCGCGCACACTGTTCGCTAGGGTCTCAAAAAATCCCATGCGCTCCGCCAGCCGAAACCATGTCGCGCGCACCCAAAGCGAACATCCGGAAACTCCGCAATGACGTCATATTTGCCACGCGCACTCAAGTGAACTAGCGGACGCGTCGAGTATAAATCAGGCTTAAGGCTGGTTTGGCATGCAAAGTGTGTTGTTAAAGAAGTGAGTGTGTGTGTAAAAAGTGTATTTGTTATGTGCATTGGTTCATTGAGTTTCATTGTAAGTCTTTACTCTTCTCTTTTCAGCTATTGTTGATGCTTTGTCTGATCCCAAGAAGTTTTTATCCATCTGTGAGAAAAGAACGGACCAAATGAGGGCCATGGGCATTGAAACGGTGAGCATCTTTATCATTAATGCGGGCAACCTTGAGTGGTCTCATTCATTTATTTTAATCAGCACTTCATGTACTCGCTGAACTGTTTGAATCGACTGCTGTCATTAAACTTTCAGCATTAAAGCAGCTCATTGGAATAGTGTTGCAGATGCACAAAGACGTTCCTTCTGTCTGGTGTGTCTTTATACTTTTCCCATGTGTACTTTTGTCTTTCATGCGTAAGATTGATGGATATGTCAGCTGCTTTATTTTACATGCAGGAATGGTTAGACGAACATATTCAAGTAGTATTAAGGCCTGTTCACACCAAGCACAATAACTATAAATATAACAATAGATATATTTGTATAGATCGTTGAGTGTTGAAGAATAGCATAGTTCACCACAACTATAATGATAAAGATACAGAGAAACGATATCATTAGGATCACTTTCAGAAGGATTTTTCCCAACTGATGAATGATAAACGCCAATCAGAATCCATTGAAAATTTAAGAGCTTGTGCAATTTAAAGATACAGATGACACTGTAGAGAAGCACACACTACTTGAACTTAAGTCCTGTTTTAAAAGATGATTTGAAGATAATAAATATCTTGTAAAGCAAACAAAAACAAAAATGTGCGCACATCTAAAAATCTCGAAGGCAGGTGCTCGATCAAAAATATACTCAGTAGCAAAAGATCAAAAGAAAATCCTTTAATGTCACTCAACGTTTCGACCTATATGGTCATCATCAGGTTCATCAGGATAGTTAAAAGTTAATAAATATAATGTAAGCAATTGGTTATATCATTGGGAATAATGCAAAAAAAGGTTATGAAAGTTATGATGGCAAATTGAAGTATAGAAATAAAAGTAGCGCAGGAAAGCAGTGCTAGTTGTAGTGTGTTTGTGTTCGAAATGCTGACCACGATTGCTAAATTGACTGTTTGTTTGAATTGATTACATGAGCTGGATTCACTGGTCAGATGCGATGGGAACACACTAGATAAATCCTGCTGGTTACGAGGGATAATGACCAATTAAAATGCAAAATCTAAAAATAAACAGATCATTATCGTTCATCTGTGTGTGTGGACAAATATGTTTGTCGTTATATTTAGATTTATCATTATCATACTTGGTGTGAACGGGCCTTTAGAGATTGTTGTGATATTGAAGGGTTGTTTGTTTACCCTTAGTTATTTTTCCCTTATGGGCAACTATCTTATGAATGAGGATTGATGGATGCATAAATGGATGGAGGGATGAACTGATGAATGGATGATATGATAGTTGATGAAATGGTGAATAGAGGGATGAACGATTATGTTAATGAAGGAAGGATATAAAGAATGATAGATGGATGGATGGATTATGGGCATATGGATTGATGGGCATATGGATGGATGGGAAAATACACTTGGATTTATTGGGATGATGGAAGGATGGATGATTGAATGGACGGTTGCATGGATGGATGGATGGATGGATGAATATATGGGTGGGTGGATGGATTGATTGTCATATTAATTGATTGTCATATTAATTAATGGCATATGGATGGATGGAAAATGGACTAAAGGAAAGTTGAACTGATAAGTGGATGATAGAAGGAAGGAAGAATGGATGGTTGAATGGGCTAATGAATGGATGTAAAGATGGACTGAATGCGGTGATGTATTGATGGATGGATGGATGGATGGATGGATGTCGGAGAGGACCGAAGGAAAGTTAGATAGATGGGTGGATAATAGAAGGAAATATGGATGGATGGATGGATGGATAATTTGTCGGATGGATTGATGTTTGGGTGGATAGATGGATGGATGGATGGATGGATGGATGGATGGATGGATAATTTGTCGGATGGATTGATGTTTGGGTGGATAGATGGATGGATGGATGAATGGATAGGTAGAGGAGTTGACTGAAGGAAAGTTGGACTGATTGGTGGAGGATAGAGGAAAAGATGGATGGATGGATGGCAGGAAAGCAGTGCTAGTTTCATAGTGTTTGTGTTGGAAATGCTGGGGAACAATTGGTTATATCAATTGTTATATCAAAAGTTATGCTCTCAAATTGAAGTATAGAAATAAAAGTATCGCTGGAAAGCAGTGCTAGTTTCAGTGTGTTTGTGTTGGAAATGCTGGGGAACTGACTACGATCACTAAATTGACTGTTTGTTTGAGTTGATTACATGAGCTGGATTCACTGGTCAGATGCGATGGGAACACACTTGAGAAATCCTGCTGGTTACGAGCGATAATGACCAATTAAAATGCAGAATCTAAAAATAAACAGATCATTATCATTCATCTGTGTGTGTTAGTGGACACAAATATGTTTATCGTTATATTTAGATTTATCATTATCATGCTTGGTGTGAACGGGCCTTTAGAGATTGTTATGGTATTGAAGGGTCGTTATTTTTCCCTTATGGGCAACTATCTTATGAATGAATAGATGGATGGAGGGATGAACTGATGGATGATATGAGTGGTTGGATGGTGGGACGAATTGATTGATAGTTGATGAAATGGTGAATGGATGGATGAACGAATATGTTAATGGAGGAACGATAGAAAGAATGATAGACGGATGGATGGATTATGAGCATATGGATGGATGGAGAAATAGGCTGAAGGGAAGTTAAATTGATTGGGATGATGGAAGGATGGGTGATTAAATGGATGGTTGCATGGATTGATTGATTGATGGATGAATATATGGGTGGATGGATGGATGGATTGATTGATTGGCATATTAATTAATGGCATATGAATGGATGGAAATGGACTAAAGGAAAGTTGAATTGATAGGTGGATGATAGAAGGAAGGATGGATGGTTGAGTAGATGGATTGATGGGCTAATGCAGCGGTGGCCAACCCTGTTCCTGGAGAGCCACCCTCCTGCAGATTTCAGTTGCAACCCATATCAAACACACCTGCCTGTAATTATCAAGTGCTGTTCAGGTCTTAATTAATTGGTTCAGGTGTGTTTGATCAGGGTCGCAACTGAAATCTGCAGGAGGGTGGCTCTCCAGGAACAGGGTTGGCCACCCCTGGGCTAATGGATGGATGTATAGATGGGCTGAATGTACTGACGTATTGATCGATGGATGGATAGATGGCTGAGTGGACTGAAGGTAAGTTATATTGATGGGTGGATGATAGAAGGAAAGATGGATGGATGGATTTATTGTCAGATGGATGGTTGGATGGATGATGGATGATGGATGGTTGGATGGATGGATGGATGGATGAACAGAGGACTCGACTGATGGGTGAATGATAGAAGAAAAGATTAATGGATGATTGATTGTCGGATGGATGGATGGCTGGATAGAGGTGTCGACTGAAGGAAAGTTGGACTGATGGATGATAGAAGAAAAGCTGGATGGATGGATGGATGGATGAATAGATGGATGGATGAATGGATTGATTGTCGGATGGATGGATTGATGGATGGATGGATTGATGGATGGATGGATGGGTAGAGGAGTCGACTGAAGGAAAGTTGGACTTATGGGTGGATGATAGAAGAAAAGGTGGATGGATAGATGGATGGATGAAGAGATGAATAGATGGAGGAGTGGATTGAAGGACAGATGGATTGATGAGTGGATGATAAAAGGATGGATGGATGAAGGTGCTTTGTAATTGTGGAGATCACTGTTCTCCGATGATTCTAAACAGACTGAACAGAATGGGAGGATTTTGTTTCACATTTGCTTCACGCACATGTTGGCTGATAAATGTTACATGCAAAAAAGTTCACTTTACTTTCTTCAGATAACACAAAATCCAGTGATTGATTGAGCGTCTCTGGGATGTTGTTGTTTATTCAGTCAGATATTGCTGATGTGCCGAGTGACGTCTGGAAGGGGAATAAGAAAAGAAAAATGAATCAGGCCGGGATGATGATGATGAAGCCTCAGAAAGACTCAGACAGACCCAGAGAAAATTCGCCCATCGCCTCCAAAGAGGGTAACATAATATTATGAATTGCTTGTTCAATTAACTTAAATATTTAAGTACTTGGTAATAATATTTATATAAATAATATAATTACTTAAAGCTGAAACTGTACAAAACCTTCAAATACTCATGAAACACACACACACACACACACACATGCAAGATTTAGTCACAGAATCGCCCTCTGATCATTTCAAATAATGAGCTTATTTTTTCATGTGGGGTGCAGTTTTGTCTTCTGTCTTTTAAACCTCTTGCTTAGATTATGATACGGCTCCAGTGAGATCTTGGCTGAGTCTCAGACAGACTAAAGTCTTTGACACTGACATCAAAAATCAATCCAAGTCTTTCCTACGGCCAGAAATACATCTTTTACAATCCTTCAAACTTCCAAAGCCGCAAACATACATTATTCATCCATTTTAAGTGATCAAGCTAAACTCCTGTTTTGTTTGTGAACCTGCAGATTCTTCAGTTCTCACTCCACAGCTGACCATCGATGACCTAAAGCAAACAAAGGTAACAGCTTAACCACAATAAAGGCACCAAAAATCACAAATATGAAAAACGATACACACTAGTGAACAATAATCTCTTCATTAAGTCTTTGCAATACAGTTTCAAAGCGAAACATAGCTGCAAGCAGCAATTAAGGGTCCAAGCAGTCCAGAGATAGTATAAGCAGAACTGTCCAGACGCCATGCATCAGATCTGAAATAAAACAATGAGTTTCTGAATACATTTAAAGTTTATTTTACTCAAAATATCACAGAATCATCAAAAGAAGGAATATATGAATGGCTTATTGGTCCTATAGGTGGTACTGTTACCAAATGTATGTAATGTGGTCAGTATGAGGAGACAGCGACACACCTAAAGTTTGTTGTTAATATGTTTAACCCTCAGGGGTTGACGACCACGTATACGTGTTTTCAGGCGTCTTCTTCCTGATAACGCCAAAAAGAACTTAAATTACACTTTCAGTTTTGATCGTATAAATAAGAGCAACACATCAATCGAATCTGTTAGGTGTCTACTTTATTTTGTGTACACTCACAATAACAACAAAAGTTTGTGCTTTTGCAAAATAAGGATAATAAACAGTGTAGGTTATTCTTTCTTTTCTCTCTCTGTGAACTGTTTTTAGAAATGCGTCATGCACTGAAACTCAGAAAAAACAAAGCACACCGACATGAGACATACATCTATAGAAAGCTTGAAGTGTCTACTTTTAAATACAGCGAGTGGATGTTCAAAATAAACA
Organism: Danio albolineatus; assembly: GCA_903798035.1. Classification (NCBI taxonomy): domain Eukaryota; kingdom Metazoa; phylum Chordata; class Actinopteri; order Cypriniformes; family Danionidae; genus Danio; species Danio albolineatus. The sequence continues at coordinate 117,769 of CAIGQQ010031581.1, forward strand.
TTGTTTGCTAAAGTAATCAGTATGAAACCAACACTACGCTAGTTTCTCAGTCTGAGTTCATTATTTTTAATGCGACCACGCCCACGAGGCTTTGATATTACAATCATCCACGTGAGACACGCACACTTTGTAAAATGTGGTCAAAAGAAAACAGCGCAATCTCCACGAAAATATAAGAGATACACATGACAGACATACCTGCATAAAGCTTAGACAGTGAACAAATGTTGTTTCGCTAGGTAATCCATAGAATTCTCCCGGCAGAGCACGCATGATGCCGGCTCTTCCTATGCCTGCCATTATTACAAGCATTGACGAAAGCTGCCCACACGCCCACTAAACAAACACAGCGCGCTGGATAGAAAGGTGTTTCATTCTCATTCAGGAATAAATTGAAATTATGACTAGGGCCACACGGAATCTGCGCGCGCAGAATTCCGCAGATTTCCGCAGAATTTCAGCCCATCATTGATTCTGTTTATTTACTGGTGTAAATGTGTGTACAATTATATTTATTCAGTTTTCAAATTAATTTCAGTAAAAATATTAATTAATATGAAAGTATTCTATGGTTTGTAAAGTACTGGAGTTTGTAAAGTACTATTATCTGTCTTTTAGAAGAGATTTTATACGAGAGACTTGCTTTGTTTACCAAATAAAGTGGATTTGAATTGTAAACATTAAATAAAAGTTAAAAAGGTGTTACATTTTATTTCATATATACAATTTTTTGTTATGATACTCTTAAAATCATTCCGCATAAATCCGCAGATTTTTAACAAAATACACTGCAAAAAATGTCTGCAGATTCCATCTGGCCCTGGTTATGACCCATTTAACCTTAATGGATTCATGCATTGCACATTTACATTTGTCAAATTTGGTCAAAATTGGACCAACTGTCTAGGAGGAGTCTGCAAAAGATCATCTTTGAACAAAACTAATATGGCGGATGGTATGTTTGTCGGATTATGGCATGATTGGTCTAATTTGGAATAGTAATACAAATATTGTTTTCACAATAAGCAGATGTACTCAAAAGTTATTACCAAATTACCAAAAAAAGCTTCATAATAGTCGACCCATTGGTGCAGTAAACATTGGATGAGCAAAATAATCTTATGTCAAAAGGAAAAACAAGATTGTTTTGCTTACCTCATTGGCAGATTACTTTAAGGAAAAGCTCACTTCATTTTGTTCTCACTCATCCATAGTTTACTGCGCCTATGGGTCGACGTTTATAAATTATTAATTAAAAATATTATAAATTATAAATATATAAATAATTATAAATATAATTTTTGGTAATTTGGTAATAACTTTTGATATTAGGACTAGAAACAAGACAAGAAATCGAAGTTAGAATTTTTGCAGAGTAGAGTAGGCTTCAAAAAAACAGTACAAAATAAATACGAGGTAATTCATAATTAAAGCATCTCTGAAATGTACAGAGAAATGTACAAAAATACACCCCATTCATTTATTCCTAACATCTTCCAGACTTTTCTGAAACTCATCAAGAAGCAGCAGAAAGAAGTGAACGCTTTGAAGAAAAAACACGCAAAGGTGACTGGATGCTTTTGTTTTCTTAAGTTTAATGATTCAGTAGTGAGCATGTGGTGTGTGTGCGTGTGGTCCGTAATGCAGCAGAATCTGTTTTTTTTTTTTGCTTTTTGTTTTTGCTCTATTGTTGATCAACAGGTGCTAATTGTATCTCTTCCCAACAGGAAAAAAAAAACAGCAACAATCAAGAATGCGTGATCATATGCTGTCATGGCTTGGCAATCAAAAAATGTCATTATAATAGAAGTCAATGGGGCAAAAACAGCCCTTAATACAATGAAAGGGTAGTCATTTTGCCCAGAGTGTATTGTTGAGGTTTTGAAAAATTTCAAAGCATTTTCCCTAAATATGTGTCAAAATAAGGTTTGACACTAATGCTGTTCACACCAGACGTGACAAGCGTGGAGAAATCGCGCTATTCATGTGTAAATAGACACGTGAACATTTAAGTTTACTGGCTTCATTCACGCGTACAAATCCGCTTCAGTCACGCGTCAAATTCACTTGGATTTGCGTGATGGGCAGGGCATCTGTCTAAGCCTGGTGACTCTAGCTTTATTGCTTAATGGCTAACATGGATTTACAGAGAAAATAACTGTGTTTATGTGCTTTATGAAGGCTGAAAAACAGCATTGATTCGTTTGGAGCCGTATCTGAGTCCAATAGATTCTTTCAGAAGTGCACCAGCTCTGTGAGCTCATAAACTCCTCCAGGAACCTAACCTGGATGATTGAGGCTTTCAGCGGTGCTTCTGACTGAGCCAAGCCCAGTTTTCCCTCGGGACACCAACAACAGGCGCTACGTCATAATCACAAAACCCCTACAAGAGCAAGCTCCTGATTGGTTAAAGCGGTGCAAATGTCCGCTAAAGTTCAGATTTTGAACTGGAGCGATTCGCACCGCACCTTTCGCGCAATTTGCGCAATTCGCGTCTTTCTCGCCGCACCATTCACACGTATCACGCCGCAGGATGTCTATTCGCGCCTTTGCATTGACTTAACATGTAAATCACTCGCTCTTGATGCGTCTACCGCATCTGGTGTGAACGCAGCATCAGGGCTAGCATCTAAAGTGCATGGTGCAAAAGCATTAAGGGCATGTTTGAATCCACTTTTGCTATTTTAAAGACGGAACAATACGGTTTACCCCACAGCACATGGTCTTACAGCGTTGTGCTTATTCTCTTAATGAGTTATTGCTGTGTTTTGAGCATAACCTGCATTAAACCAATCAGAGTCTTATTATTCCCTTTAAGAGTTAGTTGCGTTATATGGCGGACTTTGTAGGTGGAAAAACTGAACGCTTCACTTGCAAGAAAATAGTTAAACAGCATCTGCAGCGCAAGGATAAAGTGTCACGGTTGTAGGTTTGTGCGCACTCATGCTTTTGTTTTAGTGTTCCACGTGTGTCTGTTACGTCAGTGTTATGTCACGTGCTATAGTAGAGCACTGCTGTCCTGATTAGCCTTCCGGTTGCGATTTTGTCATCTCGGCTATATCTGGAAAGCACGTCTCTTGTCAGTTCGTTGTTGGTCGTTTATGCATTCTGTTGTCAGGACTGGCGCGGAGATTCTCTTAAACCCCGATACACTACTCTGTTCCTGCCTGTCCCTTGTTCCTGTCCGAGTGTAACCACTCTGTGTATTCCTTCGTCAATAAAAATATTTTTACTTGCAATTGGATCCTTTCTAGTACTTCTTCCGACCCGTTACATAAAGAACGAGCCTCCTCCGTTCAGCCTCTTTACTTTCTCTTTACTTTACTCTTTACTCCTTCACTTTGGTGGAGTAAGGAAACAGTGGGAACTCACTCCACTGAAGACATCCATTAGCCAACATATTTAATTTAGTTTGTTAAGAGCAAAGATTTGTTTCAAAACTATTTCTAAATTCCGTTCTACTTTCCAGCAAACTAATAAATAAACAATGATAATGAAGTGTAGTGAGTTATATCCAAACACACAACCTGTTCTCATGCCCCATATTGTGATGCAGACGTTTCCAAAACCCCACAGGTGGACAAATCTAAGCTAGTTTTTATTAAAACAAATATAAATATGTATAAAATAAATAATACTGCTGATAATAATAGCAATATACTAATGCAGATTGTAATAAATAAACTGAAAAAAGCCCGCCGGACATAAAGAAGGCATGAAGGCAGTGGTTTACCAAATTTTTTGGGTAAATTGGTATTATTTTTAAATGTAAGGATATTTGTGTATTGCTGCACATCCTGTGTGTAATAAGTGTTTGAACCCGCATATGCGCATAACTAACGCACTCTGCGTTGGACTTTGGAGCAGATTTTACTTGGTCAATGGCGTGGTCTATTTCATTTGCTCAAAATAGCAACAACAGAAGGCCAATGCGCCTTAACACACCTCCTTCATAGACCAACACACCCATGAGTCCACAAAGTGGCGCAAATGGATTTGCTACTTTAAAAAAACGTGTTGCAAAAATTTGAAAATTACAGATGCGCTGGTCTGAAAATAGCAGCAAATCGCGCCAAGCTGGTCTTGCACCATATTGTGCCTGATGTATGATAGAGCCCTAAAAATCATCCCATTTGCTGAAATACAGAGAAAGTAGTGGCTAAATGAATACTCAAAATCACCCCAGAGTGGATGAAAACATCCATTAGCCGACATATTTAATTTAGTTTGTTAAGAGCAAAGATTTGTTTCAAAACTATTTCTAAATTCAGTTCTAATTACCAGCAAAATAATAAATGAACAATAGTAATGAAGTGTGGTCAAAAACTGAGTTATATCCAAACACACGTCCTGTTTTTATGCCCCATATGGTGATGCAGACGTCTCCCAAACCCCACACGTGGACAAATCTAAACTTGTTTTTATTAAAACAAATATAAATATGCATAAAATAAATAATACTGCTGATAATAATAGCCTTATACTAATGCAGATTGTAATAAACTGAAAAAAGCCCCCCGGACATAAAGAAGGCATGGAGGCAGTGGTTTTTATATTTATGTAGTAAATAAATAATCATTTTCGCAACATTTTAATCCAGGATTTTATTTTTAAATGTAAAGATATTTGTGTATTGCTGCACATCCTGTGTGTAAGTATTTGAACCTGCATACAGAGAAAGTAGTGGCTAAATGAATACTCAAAATCACCCCAGAGTGCATGAAAACATCCATGAAAACATGCAAAGGTTTTGTTTTCTTGAGTTCATTGATTCAGTAATGAGCATGTGGTGAGTGTGTGTGTGTGTGTGTGTGTGTGTGGTCCATAATGCAGCAGAAAGTGACGCCTGTAGAGCAGCAAAACACAAAGACGGCAGAGAAAAGCATCCTGTTTTCTTATTTCAGGCACACACTGCACTGCTGAGCTCCCACAGCGCTCAACTGGACAGGACTGTTGCTCAACATGAGAAAGAGAAACACGCGCTGGAGAAACAGCTCCACAACAACACCAGCAGGAAAGTGAGGTGAATGTGGGATTAGTGCTCATTACTCTCTCTTCATGCCATATGCAGGTCTGATGTCTGAGAGCTTTTTTATCGCACATCAAAAGTTCAGGCTGAAATGTGTACAGTTGTGTTTCTGAACAGTTGTCAAACTTTCTGCTAACTCTTACCTTGGCAATTTATGAGATACGGTTGAAGTCAAAATTATTAGCCCTCCTTTACTTTTTCAAATATTTCCCAAATTATGTTTTATAAAGGAAGGAAATTTTCACAGTATTTCCTAATATATTTTTTCTTCTGGAGAAAGTCTAATTTGTTTTATTTTGGTTAGAATAAAAGCAGTTTTTTTTTTTTTTTTTTTTTTTTTTACCATTTTAAGGTCAATATTAATAGCCCCCTTAAGCTATATTTGTTTTGGATTGTCTACAGAACACATCACTGTTATACAATGACTTGCCTAATTACTCACCTAATTAACCTAGTTTAGCTTTTAAATGTCACTTTAAGCTGAATACTAGTGTCTTAAAAAAATATCTAGTCAAATATTATTTACTGTCATCGTGGCAAAGATAATTATTAGAAAGATAGTTATTAGAAATGAGTTAATAAATCTATTATGTTTAGAAATGTGTTGACAAAATATGCTCTCTCCATTAAACAGAAATTGGGGGAAAAATATACAGGGGAGCTTTTTAATCTTCAACTGTGTATACATTATTATAATGTGTGTAAAACAATGTACTGAATAAACACTTGTTGTTTGTTAGATTTTGAGTATAAACTTTATTTATTTGTTGACATTCAGTGAAGGCTCCAGCCTTGAAATGAGCAGAGATATTGAACAGCAAATGAAGACAGCGGCGATGAATCACAAGTCAAAGGTACTGAGCCATACCTGTCAACCCTCCCGTTTTTTCCGTGATTCTCCCGTATTTTACCATTCTATCCCGCTATCATCCCGTAAAGGTGTTTTCCCGTATTTCTCCCGTATTTTAAGTCTTTCTCTGAAGGGTGTCAATAAACATTAAAGAGCCGATCCTCCCTATATGCAACCCATACTGCCGAACCACCAGGGGCCGCCCCTTGCTCTTAAATGTGAGTCAGTTCTGTTCTTTCGGTTTATTTAGGCATGAAACACTTTGAAATAAATATAAAAATGGCGGGGTTCCCTTTCCTTTTCATTACAGGTGCCGTCGCTCCTCCTGTGCAATCCTCAAAACAGTCATAAAGCGGTTCGTGACTGTCAGACGCGCTCCATAGTGATAAACAGACGCTGTTTTCCAAACGGATTCTGTACATGCGATCTGAAGCAGAGCGAAAGTCTGGGTTTAGGGTGCGTGTTTGAACAGACATATACACATAATTAATAATAATAACATCTAAAGATGTCGATCTTGATGTTTTTTTTTTTCAAACACAACTAATTTTGTCCTAAATGAGCATAAAACGTTAGGAAAGCAATCGAATGCTTTCATTATAGCGTTAGATGTGTGCAATATTAAAGTGACACCTCTGTTATTTAATGTAATCAAACAATAAATCTAAATAAATGAGATTCATGCGCTGCTCTTTATTCAGAATGTGTGAGTTATACAGGGAAAAAAAGATTAATGAGATTTGATAACTTGATTCTGTTTCTTTATAATAGTTCATTTTAATAAGCTTAACTGTTTGCTAAGATATACTATTACATTTTCTTTTGTAAATAATAATATAAAAAAATATTACGGACCGTTTAACTGTTTATTTACAATGAAACTAGAAGAACATATTTAATATGAGGATTTTTTTTTTTCGGGGGTGGGGGGTGTTGGGGGGTTATTCCTTATTATAGTTGGTGTCATATTAATCGTTCGGTGGACGTTCAGTATTAATCCACACAAAGTTAAACTGTTTTGAAAATTGACCACACCGCGCGTGTGAGAAGTTCAGGAACGCATTTAAATCTGTCAAATTTTTAAAGTGGTTTTGGATGCGATATGTGAACAGTCCTAAAAAGATTTAACCTGAGAGACACAGTACAAGCACTTATCTATAATAGATACGTGATTACAAGCCGCGTGGGGCGATTACAACTTATGACAGACATTTTGCAAACTACACAAAACAAGGCAACAATTTTAATCACACTTACATGTTCTGATCCAGAGGAAGAAGAAACTGGTCTATTTCAACTGTAAGTTACTGACAAAGTCCCTGTCAAAGTCTGACAAAGTCCCATAGTCTCTGCTGCTCCTTTAATAGCAAACGGCCAGCGAATCCCGCGCTGCAGCATAGGTTATTGTATCAATCATGAGAGAAATGACAGGAATAAACAGCACATGGTCGGCTATACTGTGGTGTTGTTGTGAAAATGAACTTTAACCCTTTATTCCCCGCAGCCGAATCTCCATCTGTCAGTGGTCGTCATCTTCACTTCATGATCAGTCTCGTGATCCCCCATGCCTCCGCTAATGTCTGAAAGGAAATCGCGTTCACATTTTAACAAAAGTGGAACTACATATTTAGTGATGTACCGTATCGACATTGATGCGATCAAGCAAAAGATCGGAACCTAACTCGATTCATTTATTCGACTCTTGAGTCGACTCTTTCGTTAAAGAATCAATGGTTTTAAACACAGTGCACTTTCAGATTTAAACTTCAGCTGGATGCTTTCATTCACTTAGTGTTGTGTTACACACTGCATGGAAGCTCATTTTCAAGCCCCCCCACATAGCTAGATATCTCTGGCCCAGCTCTGGCCCACACAATCAGCTTTTGCTTGGCCCACATGCCGCGGTGAATTACGGTACATGACTAGACCAAATCTGGCTTCCAGACATGGGCCAAACATGGACCAAATCTGGGTCAAGTCTCAGCCAAGTTAATAATTCCTAACTGGACCTGAACTGGGCCAGATAGTTTGGTGTGTCATGATTGCAATGAAGTTGATAAAAACATGAAGCATTGTGCTTGAGGCACACTATGGCCGTGCTTTTACTCAAAGCGACCTGATTGGTAGATTTTTTTCCTTTACTTTTCTTTAATTAATGTATTTTATTTAATACATTAATTATTTTAATGTATTTTAAATGTGGGTCAAGACTGGCCAAACTTATGTGGCCCACATATCAGTTTTAAACATGTGGGCCAAATACTGCATTTTACATCTGGCCCAAATCCTGTGTGCCACCTTAAAGACGGTGCCGCCTCTGCCAAACCCGGCCAATGTTTGGACCACATGCTGAATGCCAGTGCCAGATGTGCCTGCTGTGCCAGCTTTATGCCAAATCTGGGCCAGAATTTTTTGCTACCTGGGCCATAATAGCGGCTCTTTAAATCCATTTCTGTTTAGTTTGATTGTGACTTTAGTCAGATTAATGTCATCAAAAATCTGTTTACATGCTACACTCTTAATCGTATTAAAATAGGAGTATTGGTGTCCATGTAAACGTACTCAAAGTCCGTTTCCATGTGTGTGTGTGTGCAGGTAAAGGACATGGCATTGGCTCAGGCCTCAGAGTGTTCAGAGATGTTGCGCTGGCACTCAGCTGAAGAACAGACGGTGTTGGAGCAGCACCTCCTCCAGCAGTGTGAGCAGCTCCATAAACTGCTGATGCTGGAGCAGGAGCAGCAAACACACCAGCTCACACTCCTGCACGATCGGTGAGACACACACACACACCAGCTGACAGTTTGAATTGATACTTTATTGGGTACACCTGTCCAACTGCTCGTTAAGGCAAATTTCTAATCAGCCAATCACTTGGCAGCAACTCAATGAATTTAGGCATGTAGACATGATCAAGACGATCTGCTGCAGTTCAAACCGAGCATCAGAATGGAGAAGAAAGGGGATTTAAGTGACTTTGAACGTGGCATGGTTGTTGGTGCTAGACGGGCTGGTCTGAGTATTTCAGAAACTGCTGATCTACTGGGATT
>CAIGQQ010031581.1:169000-201547 GCA_903798035.1 Danio albolineatus
TAGAATATGATGTTTAATGTTCTAATGATTTTTGGGGGGAAATGTTTTGACCCATACTCGTATATTGTCGGCTATTCCCACAAATATAGACATGCAACATAAGACTGTTTCTGAATTGAAGGAATGTAAGTCAGCTGTATTGTTTATGGTTCCGTTCAAAAACCATGGTCATCTTGACATCTGATGTGTTGTGTGTTTTTTTTGTCTTCTGCGTCCATGTGGGTGTTTTGTTCACAGTGCTTGTGTGTGTATGTGTTGGTGTGTTTTGATGAGTCAGACTCTGCTCTTCTGCCTGGACAGCGAGTGCTCCTGAACCTGAGGCTGGGTCTGCAGAAACACTGACGCACCGCACACTGTGAACAGCCAGAAAATATCCCAGAATGCCTGCACTTCTGAAGGTCTTCTACATTTTGCATGCATTGATCTTTTGGGCTGCACGTACTGTAGAATTCATTTACAGCTCCACTGTAGTTGATTTCTTGATTTATTGCAACATCTTCCTGGTGTTGATGTGAATGATTCATCAGTGAGCGTTGAGAGAACTTTTCTCTCTTTCTTTCTTCTCAGGAAAGTCATGTTTCAGCTGTCGCGTTCACCACCCAAACGCCTCAAAGGTAAAACAAAAAACATCCCAAAGTCAGACACCCCAAGTTGGGAAATATCATATCTGGGGGAGACCAGGCCCGGTTTAAGAATTCAAAGGCCCCTGGGCACTTTGTCTTGTAGGGCCGCCTACCCAGACACGCACTGCAATAGTTGAATTAAAAAATAAGAATAATATAATATTTTTTAATAAAATTAGTCTATAATGTATTGCCCGCTTTTTTTTTTTTTAATAAGTGCAGTTTATTTATAAACTAATTTTGAGAGGATCACGTGCTTATGACTGAACACATCACCACATCAGCTCCGCATATTGCACCAATCAGACGAATACTGACACACTATAAATTACCAGAGCTTTCTACTCCGGTCATCTTCGTCTTGAAGAATCCCCCCTTCCACCCCAACTCCTCCCCTTCTCCTATAGGACAGCACGGTGGCCCAGTGGTTAGCACTGTTGCCCCACAGCAAGAACGCCGCTGATTCGGCCTCTCTCTGGGCCGGTTGACGTTGCTGTGGGGAGTTTACATGTTCTCCCTGTGTTTGCGTGGGTTTTCCCCGGGTTCTCTGGTTTCCTCCCACCGTCCAAAAAACATACAACATAAGTAAATTGACTAGTTTTTAAATATCATCTTAAGGCAACCTAGTCAGATAAATCTCAGCACGTTCACAAGCGGGGGGAGTTCTCGAGACTTACCTGAGCTCAAACTCTCCTCTCGCCCTTGAAATGGGAGGGAGCCCCGGACTCCAGGATATTCTGAGCTCAGGGATCTCTCCTAAGACAGCATTGCAAAGTTCAAAGTTATTATAGCATGTCATAAAACATGCAACATTTAGTTTAAATCAATCTTTATATATATATATATATATATATATATGTACAATGTATTTAGATGATGTTCACACAGCACTAATAATGTTAGAGCATGTGTTTGGCCATGGACAGAAAAGTAAAGACAACTAACCTACAGTATATTTAAGTATACAGACATTTGTTCAACTAATTTCCATGACTTTTCCAAATCTTTGTGTTTTTTTCCAAAACTTTTCCAGCCCTGGAAAACACAATGTCCAAATTCCATGACTTTTCCAGGTTTTTCATGACCGTATGAACCCTGTACTGTATATAGATGAATGAATGAATGATCTCTCATTGATGTATGGTCTGTTAGGGTAGAGAATATTTGGCTGAGACACAATCTGGAATCTTAATATTGAGAAAATCTCTATATCTGAACCTTCTAGAAGTTTTACAAACTAATTTCGAGAGAAGCACGTGATATAATTTATCGTGGCTGGTTCGCAATCATCAATAAACCAATCAGACCAATCTAAGCCTACACTCTCAGAAAAAAAGGTACATGATGGTACAAATTATGTTCCTTGAGGAACAGTTTTGTACCTTTGTAAAAATTGTACCTTATATGTTACTGAAAAGACCTCTTATGATACTGCTCTGTGCCTTTTATGGTACAACTGAAGTGAAGGTACACAATTGTTCTCATATAAAAGTTACAAAAGTGTTGAACAACTCCTTTATTACAGTATCTATGAAAATAAATATGACTGGAAAGGCAAAGTGATTTTTATGAATAATTTCCATATTAAAACAAGAATCTTAAATCATCATATAAAAGTATATGTTTAAAGATACTCATAAACATAAATTTTTAGATACAATAATACAAAACAACTGGTAAAACATAAAACTGTAGGTATTGTAAACTAAACATTTAAGGCATTTTAATTAATATTTGGTAAGCATTTTTGACACTGTTAAGGTACAAAGTGTCTTGTCACTGTGGTGGTGCCTTTCACAAAGTATACAATATTGTATCTGCAGGTTTTTAAAAACAAAGGTATATGTTGGTTTCCCATGGTACAAATCATGACCTTAAAAGGTACAATTTTTTTTCTTTTCTTAAGGTACAATTCTGTCCCATAAAAAGGTGCTGCCCCAGTGACAAGGGTTTGTACCTTCTTTGGTACAACATTGTACCATTTTTTTCTGAGAGTGTACAATAAATGGCCCATTTTCACCTTACTTCCTTTATTTTCGTTTTCAGATTTTATTATTTTTTTCTAATGACTTGCACAAATTTATTGTTCACAAAACTAGCAATGGAAGCTAACAAATTCAATACGGAGAGTTCCATACCTGTCAACATTGGGATCCCCATATTAAATATGTCATTCTAGAGCTGTTTCAATGTTAATAAACAGTTAAACAGTTAGTAATAATTTTTTATATTATTATTTACAAAAGAAAATTGAATAGTATACGTAAACAGTTTATCTTATTAAAATGAGCTATTATAAAGAAATAGGATCAAATTATCAAATCTTATTCATCTTTTTCTCACTGTATACCTAATACACATTCTGAATAAAGAGCAGCGAATGAATCGCATTTATTTCAATTTTTTGTTTGATTACATTAAATAACAGAGGTGTTTCTGTTATAAATAACGTAAGTTTACATCTAATCTAACATTATAATGAAAGCGTTCGATTGCTTTCCTAAAGTTTTATGCTGATTTAGGACAAAATTAGTTGTGTTTGAAAACAAAAACCATCAAGATGGACATCTTTAGATGTTATTATTATTAATTATGTGTATATGTCTGTTCAAACATGCACCCAAAACCCAGTATCCACTTTCGCTATGCTTCTAATCGAGTGTACAGAATCCGTTTGGGAAACAGCGTCTGTTTATCACTATGGAGCGCGTCAGCTGACAGTCACGCACCACTTTATGACTGTTTTGAGGATTGTATAGGAGGAGCGACGGCACCTGTAATGAAAAGGAAAGGGAATCCCGCTGTTTTATATTTATTTTAAAGTGTTTCATGCCTAAATAAAACGAAAGGACAAAACAGATTCACATTTAAGAGTAAGGGGCGGCCCCTGGTGGTTCAACGGTATGGGTTGCGAATAGGAAGGATCGTCTCTTTAATGTTTATTGACACCCGTCGGAGAACGACTGAAAATACGGGAGAAATACGGGAAAACACCTTTACGGGATGATAGTGGGATAGAACTGTAAAAAACGGGAGAGTCCCGGGAAATACGGGAGGGTTGACAGGTATGTAGTTCTGATTTCATTTATACTTTAACCTTGCGTTTATCTAAAAACAACTGCACACCTTTGAATGCTCATCAGCCAATCGATGCTCAAATCAAAATCCAGCATCGGTCAGCCTGTAGTATTAACACAGACACCCCATCAGTAGAGTGTCGTTGATAGTGAATGAGGGATCTGCTGTAGTGAGGAGTGTGTAGGAGAGACTTCTCTTAAAGCTCTGTAACTGAATCACACTCAGCAGCAAGCAGTAATTGGTCAACAGATAAACAAATAAAGCCCTAAAAGGCTGCGTTTTATTTCATTCCGAAGACGAGAGCGGACGTCTCATTTTCCACAACTGATCGCTCTTGTTTTCCATTATCTGAAACAAAACCGGGAGGAGGAATGGCTGAATGCAAATGCGAACCCTATTTGTGTCAAACGTCCTCGCTGAAGAGTTTAATTCCCGGTTTAAGATGTAAATGTAGCCTACATCTGTTTGAACACATTTGTATTCGTTACCAAGGGGGAAAATACACAGTGGATACACAAACTGCATTGCTGTCTACTGTTCATGAGACGTGGTTTAAACTGGGTTTATGAGGACTCGCAGGAACATCCAGTTTACTCAGTGGCCTATTTAATTTAGATGCAAAAGTGTTTTAATTTACTGTACTTTTACTTTAAATGACTATTCATTAACTTACATACCTGTCAACACTGGGACGGGAAATAACAAAATTTGCAAACGAAAACCCACCAAGATCGACATGTTTAGATGTTATTATCGTACTAAATTCCTCATTGAGTTTAAAACAGACTTATTAATGTGTGCATGATCTGAAAGAGCAAGAGGTGTCATCTGGTGGTTCGGCTATATGGGTTACGTATAGGGAGTATCGGCTCTATAATGTTTACTGCCACCCTTCATAGAAAGATTAAAAACATGGGAAAATAACTTTATGGGATGATAACGGGATAGAATTGTGAAATATGGGAGAATCCCAGGAAAAACGGGAGGGTCGACAGGTATGGACTTTCAGAGTTTGCATAATTCTGTAAACACCTTCAGTTATTGGTTATGTGCTTACAAAACTTAGATCATTTGCTTCCTTTTGATGTTAATAAACATAATTTCAATTTGCAATGAGTACATCTGAGACGTGCAATGAATAACTAGAGTAAATAGCATTTTTAAAATGTTCTGAATTTTTCCTTTTAATTTTGACTTTACATCTGGGAAATCTGATGTTTTCCATCTCATTTCTGACTTTATATTTTGAAATTAAGACTTTAGTTCATTTTTTCCCCTCTCTCAATTCAGATTTTTTTTTTATATTTAAATTGTGATTCTGACTTTTTTATGAAAGCTTTTTGTGTTTACGTCTCGAAATTCTGACTTTTCCCCAGGATTTTGGCTTTACGTCTCGAAATTCTGACTTTCTCCTCAAATTGTGTTTGCATCTTGGAATTCTGACTTTTTAACTTCTCATTTATGCCTTTGCATCTCAGAACTATAACTTTTATTCATCTTAATTTTGACAAAATTTGACTTTTTATCTCTCAATTCTGAACTTTGCCTTTCAATTTTGACTTTACATCTGGGAAATATGAATTTTTCCTATCTCATTTCTGACTCTGTATCTTGAAATTATGACTAGTTTATCTTGATTTTGACTCTTTTCCCTTTCTCTCTCTCTCTCTCTATGGTACTTTAGATCATGTGATTCTGGCTTTTTATTAAAGTTTTGAGTTTACTTATCAGAATTCATTTTTTTCCACCAAATTAAGAGTTTTACATCTTGAATTTTGGCTTTTTTTTACGACTTTACAACTTTTGTTCGTCTTAATTTTGACAAATTTTTGACATCTCTCAATTCTGACTTTGTTCTTTCAGTTTTGACTTCACACCTGGAAAATATGACCTTGCCCATCTCATTTCTGACTTTATATCTTGAAATTATGACTGGTTTATCTTAATTTTCAATCTATTTTTCCTCTCTCTCTCCCTCTCAATTGTACTTTCAAGAGTTCACACTTAGCTGATGATTGATTATAAAGCGTGTTTGGTGTGCTGTCCCGGGAGAGAGCCTTGAGCTCACAAGATCCTCGAGCCCGGGGCTCCCTCCCGTTTGCAGGGCGAGAGGGAAGTTTGAGCACAGGTAGATCTCAAGAACTCCCCTGCTGTTTAAAGCTAGAGAACAATTAGGGATTGTTAGGAAGATATAACTACTTACTAGGAGCACATCTATAGTGCCGATTTGAATGGCAATTAGCTTAAGTAGCATGTTTTTGGACGGTGGGATGAAAACCTAGGGACGACCATGGGGAGAACATGTGAACTCCACACAGAAACGTCGTCTCGCTTGGTAAGGACTAGAACCAGTGACGTTCTTGCTGTGAGGCAACAGTGCTAACCACTGGGCCACCTATCTAAGAAAGGAGGAGGAGTAGGGGTGGAAGGAAGGATTCCTGCAAAACGAAGATGACTATGGAACTTAGGTTATTTATGGAGACTTAGGAATCTTCTGATTGGTGAATCCTAAATTGGATAATTCAGGACCGGCTGTGATCAATCATAAGCATGTGATCCTCTGGAAATTAGTTTATAAATAAACTTCACATAGATCTTCAAATTCTAACTTTTAAGAGTTAACTTACTGACTCCCAGGGCTTTTCTATCGAAGTTGATATTTAGCCACGCCATATTGGTGTTTTGTAACATCTAGTTTTTATGAGGCCAGTTGCTAGTCCAGCGAGAGAACATACACTACAGTTAGTTTAGCTTATCCAATTCACCAATAGCTCGAACCAACGACCTTCTTGCTGTGAGGCAACAGTGCTAACCACTGAGCTAGCATGTCGCCCACTTTTCATCTTGAAATTAGCTATTTACTCCCTCAGAATTCTGTCTTTTTTTTTCTTGGTCATATTTTAATAGTTTTTAGACAAGATGTTGTGGATACTTTTTTATTCCCAGCTTCCCTATAGACTTGCCTAATAGTCATTAAAGATGAATTTCTCAGCGCGTAACAGGTGCGCTTGCTAATGTTAATTGTCTTGGCAGCGTCGCAGCTTCATAACGGATCAATATTTATTTGTTATTGGGCAGAAATCCAGAAGCTGAGATTACAAGCAGCGGCGCAGGGAGAATTACAGGCTCCGAGGAGACACAAACGCATTCACAATCATTCTTCAGACACCGCATGAGCGCCTGCAGACTGTGGCTGTTTATGCGTGTGTGTGTACAAAGCAGAATTACTGAACATGAACAAACATCCTGCACACAGACACTGTATATCTGACTGACTACAGGTCAAACATGCTTTTACCTGCAGTAAATCATCTGCTAGCTCAGTATTTGTGCCTTGTTTTGCCTGCAGGAGATATCTACACTACTGTGGTACAGCTAGTCCTCCCAAACCCGTCTGGGTCAAGTTAAGGCCTGGTCCACAACCCACAACAAAAAAATGATGGCGCACCCAGTAAAAAAGCAGATCAGTGCAAGTGATGTTTATTTGATGTTTATTTAAGTGATGTAGATTTTAGAATATCTCAATAATTATAGCGCCGCATGTTATATAAATATTTACTTAAATAGAAACACGAATGGGAACTATAATATTCTTCCGCTGTATCTCCGCTGATAGGTCAGTGTTAGCTCACGGCACAACAGACACCACACACACCAAGTGCAGATTGTAAGACGAGCGGAGCTGTGGTCGTCATGACTGAACATAAACAAAGTAGAATCAGGAGTTATTTTACTCCAGTAAATAATGACGAGGCTTTGTGTGTGATACTCGTCACAAAACCGTTCGCCACAGTGGCGATCTGTTGACTGTTGTCAAGGATTTTGTTAATAGACGACTATTTGTTTTATTATATTTTGCTTTTCAAAAACAAAAGATTTTGATCGGTGAAAGAAAAACAGGCTCAAGGACAGCGTCGACAATCATTTGTTTTATTAAATAAAACATTAAAGGGATTTTTGTTTATTTAAACAATTGTGCTGTGTAGGGATGGCTGACGTGAAACTAACGTTCCGACACAGTGTCGAGATCCCGAAGCGCAAGTGTTTCAAAACACTGCATCGAAGCATGAGCCGAAACACCCAGGTCACGTGACTAAAGTGTTTCGAACCACCTGGTCACGTGACTAAAGCGATTCAAAGCATCGATCAGTTCAGAAGTGTTTCGAGACCTGGTGATTCTGCTTTTGACTGACAGTGTCAGAAAACACTTCTATCTCATATAGCCTAGTGGACCGTGCGTGTGAGCAAGTTGTTATCTTGCTTCAAATGACTTTGGGTTCGAATCCCGACTTGTACAAATACTCAGACATCATGATTTTATGTATTTTAATCATGTTACTGTTTTGGTGTAGTCTAGATAGGATACAGCTGCAGTTACGCCATCAATTTAGCGCCATTTCTGTAACACTTTACGACAATAATTAATATTTTTACAGTACTGTGATGGTTGGGTTTAGAGTTTGGGCAATAAAATACAATAAATTGGAAATTTATTGAATAATGAATAATATAAATAATTCTTGTTAACCTCCGGCCACAACTGTATCTGATCTAGAAACAACCCAGTTTTATGACCAAAACAAGACATATTTATTCACAAAGTGTTTATTCAGATGTCAGACCGATGTTGAAACAAAATGATGCATTTCAAAACAGCAGATTTCACCTGGATTCGAACCCACTATCCCTGCATGATAGGTAGAAACTCTTACCGCTTCTCTACATCATTTGGGAAATTAATTCCACAAAGTGGGGTTTAATACCTCAATTTCCTCAGCTGTTTTTGGCTGAAGCTGTTCAAGTGAAATACACAAAAAATGACTACTAGGTGTCACCGTAGAGCGGGGTTTCGAAACGTTTCGAAGCTTCGACGCATTTGCTTCGACTGCTTCAGTGTTTCATGAAGCCTCGCTTTGCCCATCACTACTGCTGTGTATTATTTTTCGTTATATATGGTGCTATTTAGCCAATTATAGATCTGTAATTTTAATGAATCATCTTGTGTCTAATAATAATAATAATAATAATAATAATAATAATAATAATAATAATAAAAGTGAAAAGTGTAAAAAAATCATTAAAAAATATTTTATTCAAGTATTGGTATCGGATCGGAAACAAAAATATTGGTATCACTCATCTATACTGGTTTGGAGTCTGGCCTCCTGTTTTATAGGCCAGGCTCCGCCCCCTATTTGGAGCAACCATTAACAGGTAAGTTACGATGTACAAAACAAGTTTGCTTTTTCATTTTTTCCCCATTCAGTGTAATATTTTCATTAATGTTCCGCTTTTTAAAAACAAAACATTCCATTTCCACCATCCAAAACATTCCATTTCCACCATCCAAATAAAAATATATAACTTCCACTTTTCATTTCAGACAAAGATTTGCGACACCCCTGCAGGACACCAATGGATTCGTCTGATACCACCGCTCTGCGCCGGTGCGGCGCGGTAATGACGTCATAAGCGGCCGCCGATCGCTGCTCGGTTTTGCCGGTGCGACAGAGAATCCGACTACCGCCCGCTCATTCAGCAAAAACGCCGGACAATCCAACATAAAACAAAGTATGAAGTGTGTGCGTGTAATCTGTATATGTAACGCGTCCGGGAGGGATAACAGGATTAAGAGCAACGTGTATAAATGTCCGTGGGCCGGCAAGATGGCGTGTGCACCCGCTAAACCTGCTAGCCAAAGTAGCTTGGAGAATGCAGCATAGTTGAGGTAAGTGTATGCGCACGTGTGTGTATGTGTGTGGGCCAGTACTGTCGTTCCCAGCGGTGAAGATTATATCTGATCAAGTCTTGTTTTCTGATAATAGTTAAAACCAACATAGTTTAATTAGTTAATGTATTTACTAACATAATGAACAATACTTGTAGATAGGGCTGTGCAATATGGACAAAATGATTATATTGCGATTTTTGGCAACTGTTTTTACTTTTTCAAACGCGCTACATACACACAATGTAAATGTATTAAGCGCACAAGAAGTGCAGAACAAAACATTTCACAATGTTCAATAAATAAAATAGTTTAAGTTAAACTGTAGTAAAATTGTCTTTAAAACAGACAGCAGAAAATAAATTAAGATTAATTAACCTCAACTCCAGCTGAAAAACACAGTAAATGAATAGATAATATTGCAGCCTTTGCGAATTAGAAATTACATGTGCTTAAATCGCGATTTTTTGCTATTAATTGCACAGCCCTACTTGTAGAGCATTTCTTAATCATAGTTTAACATCCAAATTCATCTTTGGTAACGTAAGATAATCCACCACGAATTAACAAGAACTAAATGTATTTTCATTTTCAACTAATGGTAAATAACATGAAACAATGAACAATACATTTATTACAGTATTTATGTTACTAAATGCGGGCGCCACGGTGGCCTAGTGGGTAGCACGTTCACGTCACAGTAAGAAGGTCGCTGGTTCGAGCCCTGGCTGGGCCAGTTGGCATTTCTGTGTGGAGTTTGCATGTTCTCCCTGTGGTTGCGTGGGTTTCCTCCGGGTGCTCCGATTTCCCCCACAAGTCCAAAGACATGCGGTACAGGTGAATTGGGTAGGCTAAATTGTCAGTAGTGTATGTGTGTGAATGAGTGTTTATGGATGTTTCCCAGAGATGGGTTCCAGCTGGAAGAGCATCCGCTGTGTAAAACATATGCTGGATAAGTTGGCGGTTCATTCCATTGTGGCGATCTCAAATTAATAAAGGGACTAAGCCGAAAAGAAAATGAATGAATTAATGTTATTAAAAAACATGAACTAATACAACCTTATTGTAAAGTGTTACCAAAATAATCAAAATTAAGTCAGTTTGTGCTTGAGACAAAAAAACAGCAGAGCCAGAAAATG
Organism: Danio albolineatus; assembly: GCA_903798035.1. Lineage (NCBI taxonomy): Eukaryota > Metazoa > Chordata > Actinopteri > Cypriniformes > Danionidae > Danio > Danio albolineatus. Next base: position 179,569 of record CAIGQQ010031581.1, read on the forward strand.
AACAAACCAATGGAAAACCAAGTTTGATCCCATTAGAGGATTTATTATTTTTAAAGCAGAAATGTTCACATCATTTTCATCCAGATTTAACCTCATTTTGCTGATTCTGTATTTTTTAAAATTATTATTTATTTAAGAATGTCTGTAAAACTAAAAATGTTCATACACTGTAAAAAAATCCAACTTACAAATTGTTCAATCAGTTTAAAATTGTAAGTTAGCCGGACATATTTTTGGACTCAGAGTTGAATTTACTCATAAAAATGATTCAACTGCTTGTTTGCAACTCTTTGTTCAATGAAAGGGCAACACGGTGGCACAGTAGGTAGTGCTGTCGCTTCACAGCAAGAAGGTCGCTGGTTCGAGCCTCGGCTGGGTCAGTTGGCATTTCTGTGTGGAGTTTGCATGTTCTCCCTGTGTTGGCGTGGGTTTCCTCCGGGTGCTCCGGTTTCCCCCACAGTCCAAAGACGTGTGGTATAGGTGAATTGGGTAAACTAAACTGTCCGTAGTGTATGTTTGTGAATGAGAATGCATGGATGTTTCCCAGAGATGGGTTGCAGCTGGAAGGGCATCCGCTGCATAAAACAAATGCTGGATAAGTTGGCGGTTCATTCCGCCGTGGCGACCCCTGATTAATAAATGGACTAAGCCGAAAAGAAAATGAATGAATGAATGAATGTTCAATGAAAGTTAAAAAATATCAGTTGAGACTTTAAATTTTGATTTCTCCATGCTTTCAAAAAATAAAAAGTTGAGTTAACTTAAAAATTTAAAGCAGCCGGCTGCAAAGATATTTTGAGTTTATTAAGCTTCAGTGTTTGAAGTTGTGCCAAATTATTCCAGAAAAGTACTCTTGACTTAAACCAGCCTTTTCGGTCAACTTAAAAAATTAATTTTGCACAACTTCAACCACTGAAGCTTAATAAACTCTAAATTTCTTTGCAGCCGGTTGCTATAAAATGTTAACTCAACTTTTTTTTTTTTTTTTTTTTACAGTGTATAAACAATTTTATTTTTCAATGTCGATCAACAATAATAAAAAAAGTTTCTGACAATGTTTATCTACATCTACACATTTGAGATTTTGTACTGCAAAAAAAAAAGAAAAGAAAAAAAAGCTTGTCTTGAGTTTGTGTCTCGTTTCTAGTCCATATATCTAAAAATTCCCACATCAATAAGTATTTTCTAGACGAGTATATAATGTTTTATTTTCTGATTTATCAAATGTTATGTAGTTCCTCCCCTTAAAATAATCTCATTTCAAACCGAAAACAAGCCAAGACAAGTTATTTCTATAGCACATTTCATGCACAATGGTAATTCAAAGTACTTTGTATAAACACGAATAAAAGAGACAAGAAAATAAAAAACAACAAAGAATAAAAGTGATTAAAATGTGTTAAACAGGTTATAAAAGAATGGAAAGAAAAGACATAATAGTGTGATCTGTCGGATGTAGTGCAGCGCTTTTTCAGTAAAGGCACAGCTAAACAGATGTGTTTTCAGTCTTGATGTGAATGTGCCCAATATTGGAGCACATCTGATCATTTCTGGAAGCTGATTCCAGCAGCAGGGGGCGCTGTTAGTAGCTGGAAGCAGATTCACCCTGCTTTGACTGAACTCTTGGAGTTTCTAGTTTATATGATCCTAAAGATCTGAGTGATCTGTTAGGTTTGTATTCAGTGAGCATATCTGTAATGTATTGAGGTCCTAGGCCATTTAGTGATTTATAGACAATAATACTTTAAAATCTATTCTGAATGTAACTGGGAGCCAGTTTTAACACCTGAGGACAGGTGTGATGTGCTCTGATTTCCTGGTTGTGGTCAGGATCCTGGCCGCAGTGTTCTGGATGAGCTGCAACTGTCTGACTGTCTTTTTGGGAAGGCCAGTGAGGAGGCCATTACAGTAATCCACCCTGCTGCTGATAAAAGCATGAACAAGTTTCTCTAAGTCCTCACTAGAAACAGAGCATCTAACTCTTGCAATGTTTTTGAGATGATAGTATGCTGATTTAGTTACTGCTTTGACGTGACTGCTGAAACTCAGATCTGACTCCAAAATAACAAGATTTTTGACCTTATTTTTTGTTGTTTGACCCTTAGAGCAAAGGTACGCATTCACCTTGAGAACCTCATCTCTGTTCCCAAACGCAATGACCAGTTTTCTCTTTGCTTCACCCTGAACTCTTGGAGTTTCTAGTTTATATGATCCTAATGATCTGGGTGATCTGTTGGGTTTGTATTCAGTGAGCATATGTAATGTATCGAGGTCCTACACACGTACACACTAGGCATGGACCGGTATAAGATTCTGACGGTGTAATAACCTTGGATAAAAATTTCACAGTATCACAGTATTGTGATCACTGCTCTAAAATATATTATTTTTAAATGTCTGGGTAAAAAACTAAGACTTTTTTCCACTTTGTACACAATATATTTTAGTTTTTTAAAGATGTATAATATTTTGGGGCACGAAACATGTCAGGCTAAATAATTTCAATGAATCATTGACTTTTGCTGTCTTCATTAGTTCCAATAACACAGATTTCTTTGCAATTTAAAACGGCATCTCTGGATGTTTTTTTCTGCTGGAGATGCTGCTGTCCTAAAATAACTAAAATAAAATTAATAAAAAAAGAATAAAATAATACCTTAGGAACAGTATTACAGAAAATTTTGGCGGTATGAAAACCTTGACTTTTTCAAACTGTGGTATACCTTGAAATCGTTTATTGTCCCATGCCTAGTACACACTATTGGATTATTGCAGATTTAAAGTCATTGATCAGAAACTATCAAATTCTAATGCATTATATTGTTGTGCAGAGTCGAATGAAAGAAAACAACCACTCACACATGCTTATTTGTCACATGCTTATTTGTCAGTATATACATTCAAAACACATTCTTTTCTCCACACCAACACACACACATGACTATAATTACATCATTTTAATTAATTTGGCCTGCAGAGCTCAAAAGCGGAAAAACAGGAGAAAGGCCATTATTAGCTCCACAGGACAAACCTGAAGAAACTGACAAAATATTACAGATTTGACACTTTTTAAAGCATATTTAAAACATTAATGCCTTATTTATGTATGTAAACTAAATATGAAAGAAAATAAGGATGAAATATAATAATATAATATTCAATAAAATATATATTCATATAAAATACCCAATAAAATTCAGTTTATCTTTATTTGTATAGCGCTTTTACAATGTAGATTGTGTCAAAGCAGCTTCACACAGAAGTTCTAGTAAGTTGAAACCGTGACGGTCCAGGTTTCAGTTTTAGTTCAGTTCAGTGTGGTGTAATATTCATTACTGAGAGTCCAAACACTGAAGATTAATCCATCGATGCGCAGCTCCACAAGTCCCGAACCAAGCAAGCCAGTGGCGAGGAACAAACTTCACCAATTGACCAAAGTGATGGAAAAAAACCTTGAGAGAAACCAGGCTCAGTTGGACACGACCATTTCTCCTCTGGCCAAGCTTCCTGTGCAGAGCTGCAGTGTAGAGAGGCTGGAGAACACTGGACGTCCAACGTGGAGAAGCTGTAGGTGTGAGTATGTCACCGGCTGGACACTCGTCTGTCACTGTGTCTTTCAGGAATCAGTCTCACGATCTTCACTCTTCCAAGACCGCCACATCATCTACTCAGGATACGGCCTGGTCCAGGATTATGGAGACCTCTAGAAGTCCTCTATGATTGGCATCATCTCTTCACAGGATACAAACTCTAGAGGCCTCGAGATGAGTATCCCCAAGTTGAAAATAGGTAACTAATGCATACACTATTTTAGCAACTTGAGATCATTTTTTCCATTTGTGCAAAGGAATAAACGGCAGAACTGAAGAATGTTGGGTTAAAACAGTAATTGATGTCAATGGCTGATTTTCTTAATTTTTTTGCATGCAGTATAGATGAATTAAATAAACTAAATTGGTCATAGTGTGTGTGTGTTTCCCAGTACTGGGTTGCAGCTGGAAGGGCATCCGCTGTGTAAAACATATGCTGGAATACTTGGTCATGGTCACACACACACACACAAACAGTGGTGGAAAGAGTACTTAGAAATCATACTTAAGTTAAAGTACTATTACTTGACTGTTAAACGTATGTGACGTGCATGTATGTGACTAAAATGTATTGCAAGCAGAGTAAAAGTATATTTAGTAAATGTTACTCAAAGAATGAGTAAAAAGTAGACCTTTCAAAAGTACTCAAGTGTAGTGAGTATTATGCTGTAAAAAGCTAATGCGTTACATTTTGTGGATGTGTGTAAACGTAACTTTCTGTAGTGCATCTATTGCCCAGCAGGCACACAATGTATAATTAAGTTAGATTTAGGTTGTGATGTCAGGTGACCTAAATTCAATGTTTAGCCAGCGTCTAAGGACAATGTTACTTTGATGTCCAATAATGACATCAAATAACGTTGATATTTGGTTGTGTTAGAAAGTGACCAAAATCCCACGTCGAGTCAACATCTTAAACCAATGCCATGTTGACATCAAATACTGACATTTATTCATCAGGTATAGCAACAAAAATCCAACGTCTGATAGACGTTATAGTGAGAACGTCCACACAACTTCGAGCTGTATCATTAGACGTTGATATTTGGTTGGACATTGACTTCGGCCTGACGTTGGGTTCTGACCAACCTGATTTTCATTTCTTAACAACCACAACATTGGGGTACAATGTCAATCAGGCCATTTCAGTCATCATACATCAACATCCTTCATCTCTGCATCAGTGACATGCATCTAAACCAGGGGTGCTCAAACTTTTTCCTATAAAGGGCCAAAATCCAAACCTGACTGAGAGCTGTAATGCAGTATCATTTTTAAAAACATTTTATAATGATTTTATTACGGTAAAAACATAAATCCATTCATAACACAATGGAGTTCAATGCAGTTAAGCTGCACCTGCCTGTAGTTCATCATGATGTGATTTACTTTCTATGTGTGATTTTATTGGACAGGAATCACAGGACTGATTTATCTAATCCCCATAGAGGAGAGAAAATAAAGTAGAGACTGCAGGTTGAAGGAAAGTAGTGGAGTAAAAGTACCGATACTGCACTAAACATGTCCTCAAGGGAAAGTAAAAGTCCACATTTTAAAAACCACTCAGAAAATTACAATTCCTGAGAAAAGCTACTGAATTACATTAGTTTGAGTATTTGTGATTTGTTACTTTCAGTGGTGTAAAGGAACTAATTACAAATACTAAACTACTGTAATTGAGTAGTTTTTTCAGGAATTGTAATTTACTGAGTAGTTTTAAAAATGTGTGCTTTTATTTTCCCTTGAGTACATGTTTAGTGCAGTCTCTGTACTTTTACTCCACTACTGTCCTTCATCCTGCAGTCACTACTTTATTTCTTTCTAGTCTATGGTCATTGTCTACAGTAGAAAGATCAGTCCTGATTCCTGTCCAATTTAATCCCACATAGAAAGTAAATCACATCACACTGAACAACCTCAAGACATGGGCGCTTTATAAATGCAGCAAACCTTTGGGAAACATAAAAAATGTCTAAGAAGATGTCCAAAATCTGCACACGCAATGATCCAGAGACTGTTTATAGACTGCAGGTCACTGAAAATGATGGATGTCGACTGTATGATGACTGAAATCACCAAACAGCCTTAAACATTCACTAAATGGAACAAATGGAGAATGGAAGGACAGGCTATATAAAAGGAAGAACCGAACAAGGAAAGGAAGGAAGGATCGAAGAACTGAATAAATGAAGAAGGGACTGAACAAACTAAGGAAGGAAAGAAGGAACAAATGAACAAAGAACCTAATGAAGAACGGAACAAAAATATGAAAGAATGAGCGAACAAATAAAGGGAGCAAAGAAGGAAGGTCCAAACGAATGAAGGAAGAATTCAAGGAAGGACTGAACAAACGAAGGAAGAAATGAAAACAAACGGATGAATGAACAAAAGGACCTAATGTAGGAAGGAACAAACATATGAACGAACGAACGAACGAGTGAATGAAGGAAGGAGGGAACAAACTAATGAATGAAGGAAAGAACAAACAAATAATTGAAGGAAGGTTGGAAGGAACGAACGAAAATAGGAAGATCCCTAAATACACCACATGTTGTTTGTGCAGGGATGTGTAAACGTAACATTCTGTAAACGCATCAACTTTTCTACAGTGTAATACTCACTACTCTTGAGTACTTCTAAAAGGTCTACTTTTCACTCATACTTTGAGCAATATTTACTACAGATACTTTTACTCGCACTACATTTTTGGGCAAGTAATGGTACTTGAGTATGATTTTTCAGTACTCTTTCCACCACTGGTTACTTTACAACACTGCACACACACATGAACATCATGACGACTATTCAGAGCTCCTGCAGCTTTGACATGCTTTACTTAAAATAATTTCCACATGCTAATCTGCCTCTAATTCATTATTATGCATGCAGCTTTTATGAATTCAAATCAACTGAAAGGCTTCATGGAATATTTGTACTTGGAAAAATCCATTGGTTACACCTGAGGACTGTTTCAAATGAGCTAGCGAAAGGAGAGATTGGTCATTAATATATCCTTAAAGATTCCCTTCACACACAGACTAGCGTTTCATTTTTTAAATAAACAAAATTAATGCTTTAATTTAGCAACGATTCATTAAATGGATTGATTGTAAAGACATGCATAGTGCTACAAATCATTATTATTATATTTAACATATTAAAGTGTATTGGTTGGATGGTTAAGCAATTAGCTTCAGCATGTTTTAATGTGAATTATATGTGACTCGTGTTGCTAACATATTTTAAAACCCTGCTAATCTGTTGCTACCATGTTTACAATATGTTACAAAATTGCTTACACGCTTTAACATGAATTCAACCATTCATTTTCCTTTGGCTTAGTCTCTTAATTATCAGGGGTCAACACAGCGGAATGAACCGCCAACTATTCCGGTATGTTTTACACAGCAGATACCCTTTCAGCTGCAACCCATTACTGGGAAACACACTACACACACATACTCGTACACTATGGCCAATTTGGTTTATTCAATTGCCCTAGCGCATGTGTTTGGACGTGTGGGTGAAACCAGAGCACCCGGAGGAAACCCACAGCTACATGGGGATCCACGCAGAAATGGCAACTCACCCAGGTGGGGCTTGAACCAGCAACCTTCTTGCTGTGAGGTGACAGTGCTAACTACTGCGCCACCATGCTTTAATATGTCAATAGCTAAAGCAATGTGCTAGATAATGCTAACAACATGGTAAAATGTCAACAAAGTGCTAAAACATGCTAGAAGTGTTTTAAAACATGCTAGATAATACGTCAAGCTACACACTAATATTAAAGATGTGAAAACACTTGAGCAAAAGTTAAACCATCAGACCAATATGCTAAGCTATGCTAAAAGTGTGTTGCTAAAATGCATTGTTCATGTTATGTTTAAGGCTAAAACGCTTAAATGGATTTGTAGTTTGGACATGTCAGTGATCAGAAACATCATCAAATTCTGACACATTCATTTTTGTGCAGTGACACTTATAAAAAGCAAAAAATGTAGCATATTTTAGCATGTTTAAACTGCTAGCGCTGTAGGATAATGTATCATGTTGCTAATGAATGTTTGTGCATGTTCTAGCACATTGCTAAATGTTTTTTACACATTTCTAGCATGTTTTAAAACAATTTTAATAGGGCTGTGCTATAATACGATATTTGATCGTGGACGATCAAAATTACTGCACAATCCACTTTTTCAGTAAAAATTGTTGTATCGCCATACAGTATATAGTGCCGTGCTTCCGCGACATTCATTCTTCCATGACGGGTGCCTCACCTAAATTCATCCCGCCACGGCTACATTACAGCTTCTCATTTAAAACATTCAGTCGTCTGTCGTTGTTTTTTTTTTTAATAGCCGATTATAATAGCACCAAAACGTATTAAAAGGTAAGTGAATCATAACAGCAGGAACTTATCTGTAACCATAGTAGTGCTGTGCGCTATTGGTTTAACTCTTTAAGGTAACATGCTGACAGACAGACTGGCTGACAGGGCTGCGTGATGCGTGAGGACAGCATACAGGCACAGCCTGTTTAAGATAAACAGTTTCCATAAATATACTTTATGGATAAAGGTCTGTGGATCTGCATACAAAGACTTTCTCTTGCTGGAGTTTATTGCCGCTTCACTTCAGGACACATTAATGCCGCTCTGTAGGTCTATTGGCGACATTTGTAAATATTTCTAGCAAATCTTATAAATGTTGGAGACATACACGTTACATAAACGCACTAAATCATACTTCAGTAGCATTAATTGAGGGCGCGCAAGAAGTGTGTACGAACAGAGGCAAGCAGCACGCAAGCAAAGAGACCCGCATGCTCATATTACATAAATGCGATCTCGCCTGGTAATACTGCGTTCACAACATATGTCACTGAAGGTGCTTTCACACTAGCACTTTTGGTCCGCACCCGGGTTCGTTTGACGTCATAGTACGGTACGTTTAGCTAGTGTGAACACGTCTTCTGAACTCACGTGCACACCCGTGAACCGTACCCAAGTCCGCCTGAAAGAGGTGGTCTGGGGTACGGTTCATGTGAACTCTGGTACGGTTCACTTGTAGTATGAATGCAATCGTACCAAAAGCCGGAAGTGAACCGTCAACAGTACAGCAAACTATAGTTTTTATAACGTTCATTCGTGTGTGTGTGTGTGTGTGTCTGAGTATCACGCGCTGACAAGCGCGACTGAGACAGAGCAAACACAGTGATAATGCTTGTCTCCTCCAAAAACAGCTTGGACATCGCGTGACGTTCTGAACGTATGTAATATGTTTGCGGCAGATAGACGCGAGTCGCTTTCTGTATGTTCTAAACCAAAAGGTTCAGTTAAAGCGAAACAACCGCGATGTGCGGACGCCTCTCCCTTTTGGCGCTTTGCTTTCGTGTCCGTTGCCTGGCAACAAACGTACACAAAACATCGGCTTGATGACGCAAACGTACCGGGGTTCAGAAGGAAAAAAGACAGTGTGAACACAAACCAACCAAGAAGGTGGCAAGGGGGGACAATCGAACTTGGGTACGGTCCAGGCAATTGAACCAAGTGTGAAAGCACCCTGAAATAGCGCCATAGGTAGTTGGTAGATCTGTGTACAACAGGGCTATTTAATTAGTTTGTCATGGGTGCCAGTTCATGAAGAGCATCCCAAATGAGGGGCCAGAGATGACTTGCAGTATAAGTGATGACACAACAGCAATAAAAGAGCACATATGCTGTTTTTTGCTCCTAAAGACACTCACGTTGTCTTTTTCAACATTAAAATGTTAATATGTTGTATTTTGAAACTACATAACATCACTGCATTGTACAATGTGGCTTTTGAACAAACACATTCAAATGTTGTATTTCAAAGCACAACAAAAGCAGTGCATTGCTAAGATTTTAAGATTTTGGTTGTATGATTATATAGTCTGAAGAATTTTCATGGTCATGATTATTATACATTTATTAAATTTAAAACACTACTAGTTTTGTTAACTTTGTAAATAAGTAATTTGCATTTTTGAAGGTGTTGCTGAGGATCTATGTATAATAAGCTATTTGATTTGAGCTAAGATTTGTTAAATGTTCATTTTGATGGTTCAGTAATTGTAATGTGTCTTGTTGAGTGTTCTTTCTTTGCAGAATAGCACTTGCATTAAATCTTCTTGATTAAAATATTCCTAAACATACATGGTAAGAGTATATTTTTATATGGGGACATTAGTTTGGTTGTATTGTACCTTTGTAATTTGCAAAATAGTCTTAAAAATCAACTTTAAAAAAAGCATCGGGATAAAAATTGTTGTGATTTCCCTAGAAAAAATCGTAATATGACATTTTTTTTCCCATATCGCCCACCCCTTACTGTTAATGATTTAGCACACTACTACTGTATTTTACATTTTTCTGTTATGGTTTAACATATTACTAATATGTTTTTGTAAGTTATTAGCATGTTTAAGCACAGTGTCAGAATGGTTAAACTGTTAAATGTAGCTGTGCTGGAAAATATTAAATCGCATCCAAAATTAAAGTTTGCTTTGACATTATATGTGTGTGTATTATTATACATTTATGTATATGTAATACACACACACATACATACATAAAAACAAAACTATACAAAACATATTATTCTGCATATTATTTAAATTTATATACAATTTGTATCTAAAATTAAATAAATGTGAGTATTTATATATAATATTTGCCTAATATATAGTTATTTAGTCAAAATTATTAGCCCTTTTTTCCAAATATTTTCCAAATTATGTTGAACAGATTCAGGAATTTTTCACAGTATTTCCTATTATATTTTTTCTTTTGGAGAAAGTCTTTTTTTTTCTTTTTTCGGCTAGATTAATGAAAGTTCTTAATGTTTTTAATAACCATTTTAAGGTCAATATTATTAGCCCCCTTAAGCTATATTAGTTTTGGATTGTCTACAGAACAAACCTCTGTTATACAATAACTTGCCTAATTATCCTAACTCACCTAATTAAGCTATTTAAGGCTTTAAATGTCCCTTTAAGCTGATTACTAGAGTCTTGAAAGATATCTAGTCAAATATTATGACCATCTAGTGAAAAGTGTCCATAAACACACATACACAGGCCTCAGATGTCTAACCCGCAGCATCATCAGGCTGTTCTCTCCAAGCCTCCAGGTCAAGAGTCGGGACACTCCCACAGAGGTGAAAGTCTTCAGGGTAAGAGCTCCGTCTGAAGGCGTCCAGAGGAACCTCCGTCAGGCCGCTGTTATCACAGATTACTCGAGACAGAGAGTGAGTCTGCAGCTCATGTCTTTGTTCTGGTGTAAACACACCAGGGTTCTCCCACCAGAATCTGAAACACAGCACAATATCAACAATGATTGATTAGAAGTTACTCTGACAAGGGCGGAAGGAACCAGATGACTAAACATCCAGAGAAGGCAAACAAGGCTTTGGAACAATTCAACATTGAGACGAGCATTTATTTACAGTTGAAGTTAAAATTATGCGACCTCCTGTGAATTTTTAAAAAATATTTCCCAAATTATGTTTAGAGAGCAAGACATTTTTCACAGTATTTCCTATATTTTGTCTTCTGGAGAAAGTCTTATTCATAATATTTATTAAAACATTTTTAAACTATTTTAAGGTCAATATTATTAGCGATGTGCGTCTGTTCAATACAGCAAGAGCTGCAGTTAAAGGCTGCGCTGAGCATGAGTCACCTGACATTAAGGCCCAATCCCAATTCTATTTTTGTACCCCTACCCCCTGGCCCTTCCCCATGGCCATGGCCCTTACAACCGAGGGTTAAGGGGAAAGGCTTCAAAACTTCCCCCTAAGAATTGGGACAGCACTTCAACACCTGCACACGTCATCATATGTCATCGCGATCTCTTGCTTCATATGAGATCAGACGATCACGACTGCTGGAGTTACTCCAGTTGTGTTATTGTTTGGTGTTTATCTTCAGGAAATCACTGAAGGCGTATATTATGTTATCATCACGATCTAATGTGACAATAAGATCGTAACTGTACTGTGTGTTTACACAGTGGCCATATTTATCTATGTAAACACACGAAAACAACATAAACATTATAGCAGACACTGAAAGCAAATTCCCAGACACTAGACATTACTGACAGGGTATTCCAGTGTCATCCAGTGTCAGAATGTTGTGGGACTGCTGTACATGAGTTATGATTATGGATTATAGATCGGGAAATTTAGCGTTTTTTTTTTTTTTAAAGCGTGATGGTAAAACACGAATGCGGGTATGAATATATTAAAACATATGTTTGTTAGTCGTAAATAATGTAATAATGACAAAAAATACTCATTTGTGGATCTCCTTACTTCCGGGTTCAACTATCCTGCCGCTGTGGCTGGTGCATTCTGGGAAAATTTCTTACCCCTCCGTTCTAAGTGTGGTCCTGAAAAATCTTCGTTCTAAGGGGTGTATGCCCCTTGCCCTTATCCCTACGCCTTCAGGCTAAAGAGAACTGGGACACCACTACCCCTTGACGTGAACGCGCAAAACGAGGGGTAGGGGTAAGGGCTAAGGAGGAGAATTGGGATTGGGCTTAAGCGAGTGGAGCGGGCAGCCTAAAACATTTGGATATGTTTGTAGAAAAGGTCTTTTGTACAATGCACTGATATCGTTGTTAGGGATGTAATGATTCGCCGATTTCACTGCGCTTTAATTCGTCACGGTTGATTAATCATAAAGGCTTCTCAACTGCGCGTTTCTATTGCACAGAACGAAACTGCTGCAATTAAACAGTTTTGCCACCTGTGCGCTAGTTTAAAGTTCCGAGCTTGTACGCCGAGGCCAATACGCACGCACACTAAATTAACTATAGCGGCGCGCCATTTCCACATGCAAGTTTGTTATTTCTAGAGAATTCTAGAATACGCCAATGTGCACGCAGTAGAAAACATTGCGGTGAGGTTGTGCGTGGCTTTCAGTGCAATGTAAACAAAAGAGATGTTAGACAAATTATTATTAAAATGATTATGTATGTACACTCTCAGAAATAAAGGTACAGGAGCTGTCACTGCGGCAGTACGTTTTGAAAAGGAGTCCACAGTGGCACCTCAAAGGAGCATATTAGTGCCAAAATGTACCTAAAAAGTACCTTTGAGGTACCATTATAGACCCTTCAGGTACAAATATGTACCATTTGAAAAGGTACTGCCCCAGTGACAGCTCCAGTACCTTTATTTCTGAGAGTGTATGAACGTAGATGATAACAACAGTTAATCTAAATACTCAGGCCTACCTAATGTAGAGCTTAAATTTACATTAGACGTGATAACCGTGAAACCGTGATTATTCTTCAGACTATAATCGTACAACCAAGATCTATAATCGTTGCATCCATAATTGTCACGCAGTTCAAAACATATGAATGTGTTTGAATGCCACATTGTAAAATGCACTGATATTATGTAGTTTCAAAATACAACATATTGACATTTTAATGTGGAAAAAGCCACCGTGGGTGTCTTAAGGAGCAAAAATGCAACATAAGCAGTTGTGTCCTCAATCATATTGCAAGTCATACCTCTCCGGCCCTTCGTTTGGGATGCTTTACATGAACCGGCCCCCGTGACAAACTTATTGAATAGCCCTGGTGTACAGTACGAGTGTGTGTGTGAATGAGTGTGTATGGGTGTTTCCCAATATTGGGTTGCAGCAGGAAGGGTATACGCTGTGTAAAACATATGCTGGAATAGTTGACGGTTCATTCTATTTGATTAATTTATGCTTGTAATTTGTTTTATTATCTTTTACAGAGCTTTACTCCACTACAAAATCATCAAAATTATTAATTCTATACAATCCAAAACAAATTTTGCTTAAGGGGGCTAATAATATTGACCTTAAAATGGCTCTAAAAATGTAAAACTGCTTTTATTTTAGCCAAAAAAAAACAAATAAGACTTTCTCCAGAAGAAACAATATTATAAGAAATACTGTGACAAATTCCTGAATGTGTTAAACATAATTTGGGAAACATTTGAATCACTGAAGAACTAATAATTAGGACTTTAACTGTGTATACCGCAGACAAACAACATACTGCAATGTCAGTTTTTTCCAATATCTGCAGCCCTTATCAGAGGTGTGTTAAAGCACACTCACCTGTCTCCCTCTCTCAGTTTCTTCATCTGTTTTCCGATCAGACATGAAAACAGCGGGCCGGTTCTGGCTCCAGACAGCGGACGCTCCAGTAAACCTCCCAGCCACACGTCAATATTATCCGGATGTCCATAAAGATTCATGATTTCCTCCACTAAATCCCCACTGCCCACCAGCTTCAGAAGGTCAGACCGAGATCCAACTCTGTCCAAGCCACAGAACACACGCCAGGCATTATAACCTGTAACAGAAGAGACGGTCAGTTTCACGAGTTCATTAAATAACTACACAAGTGAAGCTCAACACTTTTATTCTGTAAAGAGTCTACTGTGTTTACTGTTACAATTCATGTACAGCAGTGGTGTAGTCCTAATAAAAAAAGGTGGTTTACTATCACCTACCCAACCCAAAAAGGGGCTAAAGTGACGCATGCTGCTTTATAATTGTAAAACACGTGAGTATATAGACGGTATACACAATTATTGATACTCAGAAGTCATAATACCCAAATAGCTCATGGAAAAAAGTAGGCATACTGAGTATACGTACAGCCCCAAGTACACCACTGATGTACAGTTGAAGTCAGAATTATTAGCCCTCCTGTATAGTTTCCCCAATTTCTGTTTAATGGAGAGATGTTTTCAACACATTTCTAAACATTTTAATCACTCATTTCTAATGACTGATTTCTTTTATCTTTGCCATGATAAGTTGGTGGTTCATTCCGCTGTGGTGACCCCAGATTAAAAAAGGGACTAAGTCGAAAATGAATGATGGCAGTAAATAATATTATAATTCCTTACATTTATATAGCGCTTTTTACTGGGCACCTTCAGGAGGGGGGCGACGGCAGCCATTTTTTAACATCTCATCCGAAAGATGGCGCTCACTGAGCAGTATGGCCACGACAGCAGCCATTTTTTAACATCTCATCCGAAAGACGGCGCTCTCTGAGCAGTATAGAGTGCCTTTCACTATACTGGGGCGTTAGGACCCACACAGACCGCAGGTTGGGCACCCCCTGCTGGCCTCACTAATACCACTTCCAGCAGTAACCTAGCTTTCCCATGTGGTCTCCCATCCAGGTACTGACCGGGCGCAGCACTGCTTAACAGTTGCAGAGAGCTAGCTGTCGGCGACTAGATATTAGACTAGATATTCTTCAAGACACTAGTAATCAGCTTAAAGTGACATTTAAAGGCTTAACTAGGTTAATTAGGCAAGTTAGGGTAATTAGGCATTGAGATACTGTATATCCAGCTGCAGGCCTGCAGAACCACACACGTTTCAGGCACACACAATCTAGCACCCACAATCTAGGCAAACCATATTTGGTAACTTACTAACTCCTTAGAAGAATTATCGCTACCTACTGTATTTCACGATCGAGACCGCCCGTGCTACGATTGCCATTAGACTGTTTTTATTTCGTTATTATATCGTAACGGTCATTTTAATATCTCTGCAGTTTCTGAACTCAAATTATGTAAATAAAAATAACTGGTTAAACACTTATGACTTTATTCAGGTGTCCACATACACAAAGAAAACATCATAGATTGTCTATTGTAGGATTAAGTGTAATAAACTAATTCAGGATCTTAATGTTGTCTTGGTTAAAATGATTTTAACAAACAATGTGTCACATTAAAATAAATTACTATGCTTAATTATAGAAAATTAATATAGTTATAAACTGATTTAAACTACTATCTTTTACTAAACTGTAGCAACTGTTAGTAAGATTTTATGATTGGAAATCACTGTTCAGATGTTCCCTTATCTATGTGTAAATTGCTGCCATTAACACAATTTAAGAATGAACATTTTAGGCCTACTACAAAATGTATTTCTTCACTAAACGTCCCCTGGGAGGAGAGTCACCGCCGGCGAAGTGCTCCGAGTTTGCTCATTGATTTAACGATAATATCAAAACAAAAAAACATATGTTTTTAAAAAGAGGATTCACTAGGCTAACTAAAAACGTTTGCCATTTAATTGTTTATACTGTAGGCGAGCTGTCAGTCACAGGCTACGTCCGTCTGTCAGTCAAAGAATCAAAGCTTCAGAGTCGAGCTAACCTCATGGATTTTGATGACGGATTGGAGCCGGTCATTCCAGCTGAATAATAATAATAACATTGTTATTATTACAGTGAAATAAGTCATTAAATATGACGAGGCGAGCTTGTGTCCGCGGACTCAGAAACTCCGCCTGCTCTGATCATACAGGTTTGGTTTTCAGCAGCGGTGTGGAAGGAGCCTCCACTCTTTCTGTAACGAGCTACAAGTCGTTTATTTAACTAACTTAATCTTACTTATCTATATTATAACTAATCACAATTAGTCTGAAGCTGTTTAAGAATGGTTGAAACGATAAACATCCTGCAGTTAGTTTGCTCTGACAGCTCAGCCGGTATGTTGTAATCCGACCTTTTCATTCAGGGAGTGCCCTGGATTACTGGCACACGCCATAGTCACATTATGTCTATTATGGCATTTTGTTTTTGAATATTATGAATATTTACGATCTATTGATAAATTATTGTTAATTTTCCCACGGATGACCAAAAGATTTCTTCAAATGCCGCAGTGAAGCCTGCGTAAAGCCATTGGTGCCCCAGCAAATAAAAACTAACTAACTAACTCAGAATCTTATTATTAATAATCAGTCTTTGTATATACTGTTCCATATAGTTTTTATTAATTTTAATCAATTTAGGATGTTTGACAATGTTAAGATAAATATGCTGCATTTTGGGATGCTTTTTGACTTATTTATAAACTATTTATGGACATAAAATTCAATAAATATATATATTCAGATATTTGTCTCTCAGCAAAATATTGTCCATAACAAACCGTACATCAATCAATGGGAGAACATTAGATTAGTTCAGATTAATCAAACCTCAATATAACAAGATTCAGTCATACTCCTATGGTAGCTGTCCTACAAAAAGCCCTTCCCCATCACTGTGACTGAAAAAGATGTATTTTTTGATTCCTCCGACTCCAGACATCAGGAGAATAACGTAATAAGGCCTGATATTTTTAATAAAATATAGAATCACAGGAATATCTTCAGCAGAAGCTCTTTCAGTCCGCCTTATTATTTTTTTCTTCATATTCCACTGCAACAATATGAGAAAGGACAGCATATACTGTGCATCTGTGGTCTGATCTCCTGATTTCATTTACGATATATCCTATGAATAATTCACCGCAATGCACTAACAGTCTCCAGTTTTCTCCTCTTCCTCAAATCCTCATCTCTCTCTGTTCTCACACCGATGCTTTAGAAATGTAATTGTCTGCCCTTTTCCATTCTAATCACCATTAGCAGTGTTTACTGGAAGATTTTACCAGGAATATATTCACTTTATATCACAGGGCTGTTGAATGATTCTGATTGACTGATGAGCTTTCTAAGTTTTGATTCCTTATTAAATTCCTTTTTATTTCTCAAAACGTTTTGAGATTTGCATTACTTGCTCAATGCTTTATTTTTCATTTGCAAAACTTTAACTTATGCCTCAAGTGTATACGGCTCTTTAACTTATGCCTCAAGTGTATATGACTCCATTTGTATGTTGACCTGGTAAGCCGTGATCTCGTCCTCTCTGCAGGTTCAGTGCCGCCAGATCCAGAGTCTGCGGGACGTTCAGCACCAGCAGTCTCTCCGTCAGCTCTTCTGTCATCAGATGCTCCTGATCCTGCAGGACAGCCGGTGCGGACAGAAGAGCTCGCAGGACAGGATCTAAACCACCTTCACAACACACACAGCACATTCATTTACTAAGATTGAGCAAAACATGGTTCTTTTGAGTGCTAATTTCTTGTTTACACAGTATATTAGAAGTTTTATTAACACTTAGAATACATTTAGATTTTTTTAATACTCTCAATGCACAGCTTGTGTTGTTCAGCCAATGATAAACTTCCAGTGAAAGCTTAATGTGAATATTTTCAGTTTCATAAGGTTCCTTTTACAGTATTGATATGTAATATAATTACAGTACATTCAGATTAACAGACTTAAGCATTCCTTTAGTTGTTAAATTGTAAACGACATAAAAAAGACCATGTCAGGAGCAGCAGCTGAGCACGGAAACTCTGTTGAAAATACTGGGGTAAAATTTTCATAGTGGTCATATTTTCAGGCAGTGAAGATTAGAGGTGAACCTACACTGGTCTCACGGTTCGGTTCGGTTACGATTATCATGCCATCGATTCGGTTTAATTCGATATCTCGGTGCATCACGGTGCATCGACGATGCTTTCCATACACAGTTTTATATTTTCTTCACGTCACAATAATTCTTCTATTAAAATGTATAAATATATTTATATACTATTTGTAACACAATTTTGTCCTTTAACACAAACAGTCAGATATATAAACTGTACCTTTAAAAACTCAAGTACATGCACAGAACAACATAACAGCATTTATAGCAAATAAACAAATGTAAATATCCCGCTAGCTTTCTGAGCCTTGTCTAGTGAGTTCGTTCTTACACCCCTATGATTGGTCACGCGCTCAACAGGAAAGGCTGCGATTGGCTCTAACGCTCTGGCGCTGTTCAGCGATGATAAACACTGATAAATGGCAGCGGCGGTCAGAGCTGATCCATGATAGACGTGGAGGAGAAAACCCTGCAGACACACACTCGTGTCTGTATCCAGAAGTATCGCTGTAACCGCCGAGAGGAGAGGAAAAGTCACACCAGCAGGTCAGATGGGCCAGAGAGAGAGAAAAGGAGGACTTTCATTTTCTCAATGGCAGTGAAATAGGGGCTTCTGCTGTCAGTGTCAGTGAAAGTCCAGCAAACACACACGCTGGGAAATTGTGTAAATACCCGCTCTCGCCTCCCTTGCCATAGTAAGCTATGGAGACATAGCGCATATGAGATAAATGACGTCAGCACATAATAACCGGTTATGATCTATTACTGAACCGATACCGAATTGTCCGCGTCTGCATTGCGGTGCACCGAAGAAACAATTAATTTTGACACCCCTAGTGAAGGTACCAATTGTATCAACATAACTAATATTATTATTATGATCCAAATTATCTGATTATATTTTAATAAGATCTAAATTGCTTTTAATATTTACAGAGCATCTGGAAAGTGTTTATAGCGCTTTACTTTTTCCATATTTTTTTAAGTTACAGCCTTATTCCTAACTGGATTAAATTCATTTATTTCCTCAACATTCTACACACAATCCCTCATAATGACAATGTGTAGATTTTTGAAATTGTTGCAAATTTATTAAAAATAAAACACCTGCAGCATCACATGTACATCAGTATTCCCAGCCTTTACTCAATACTCTGTTGATGCACCTTTGGCAGCGATTACAGCCTCAAGTCTTTCTGAATATGATGCCACAAGCTCACCACACCTGTCTTTGGGAATCTTTGCCCGTTCCTCTTTGCAGCACCTCTCAAGCTCTATCAGGTTGGATGGGAAGCGACGGTGTGCAGCCATTTTTAGAACTCTCCAGAGATGTTAAATAGGATTTAAATTTGGGCTCTGGCTGGGCCACTCAAGGACATTCACAGAGTTGTCATGAAGCCACTCCATTGATATTTTGGCAGTGTGCTTTGGGTCATTGTCCTGCTGGAAGATGAACCGTCGCCCCAGTCTGAGGTCAAGAGCACTCTGAAGCAGGTCTTCATTCAGGATGTCTCTGTACATCGCTGCATTCATCTTTCCCTCTATCCTGACTAGTCCTCCAGTTCCTGCTGCTGAAAAACATCCCCACAGCATGATGCTGCCACCACCACGCTTCACTATAGGGATGGTGTTAGCCTGGTGATGAGTGCTGCCTGGTTCTCTTCAAACGTAACGCCTGGCATTCACTCCAAAGAGTTCAGTTTGAGTCTCATTAGACCAGAGAATTTTGTTTCTTATGGTCTGAGAGTCCTTCAGATGCCTGTTGCCAGGTGTATGCCTGTTCAGATCATGTCCAATCAGCTGAATCGACCACAGGTGAACTCCAGTGAAGCTGCTGAAACATCTCAAGAATAATCAGTGGAAACAGAATGTATCTGAGCTCAATTTAGAGCTTCACGGCAAAGGCTGTGAATACTGATGTACATGTGATTCTTCAGGTGTTTTATTTTTGATTAATTTTCAACAATTTCAAAAAATCACACATTCACATTCATTATGAGGGATTGTGTGTAGAATGTTGAGGAAATAAATTAATTCAATTCATTTGGGAATAAAGCTGTAAAATAGAAAATGTGGAAAAAATGAAGCACCATGAATACTTTCGTGATGCAAATTTATATTATTTTTATATTTTTATTGATTAATTCATTTTTTTGGTTTATTTCTATTTTTATGTTTTTTTTATATATTTTGAAACAATTATTGTACATTTAGCTCTCAGTGTAATGTTAATTAGTTTCAGATCATTAATGCTTTTTGAACACCTGAAATAATGTTTTTATAACTAGTTAAAGTTTTAAATTGACAGGCTATATGAACTAATGCAACGCTAACTAGTTTAGATCACCCCCGCTATATAAATGTAAGGAATTATTATTAGTAGTAGTAAACAAAACCACCAAATTATTACTATTATCATAATATTTTCTAAAACTCCTCTAAGCTGAACCTATTATTGGTAATAAATCACCAGTCTGAAACCAAACGACAGATGAGAAATGTGTTTCATTAATGATTCTCATTTCATCATCTCATATGAACATCTTCAATATTTCTGCGTCTTGCCTGAACACGTCTGCAGGAATCAGCTCTTTCCTCACACTCTCTTACTGTGTCTTTATCAACACTTTCAATATTTCACAGCAGCAGAAACAGATCATCTGAGAGATTTACAGCTCATCATGTTTATCATCTGTGGGGAACACTGCTTCAAAGCAGATGCACAAAAATTTTGTTTGTATTTTGATACAACAATAAAGCAGTTTAGATTTATTATTAGTATATAAGTACTGATAATATTAATATTAAGTAGTATAGTACTGTACTCTGTACTACTGTATTCTGAGTGAAGTAGATCTGGGCTATATATATATATATATACATATTAGTGCTGTCAATCGATTAAAAAAATTAACTAATTAATCGCACAATTTTTTGGCAATTAATCACGATTAATCGCAATTAAAAAACTGCAATTTTTAGATATGTAAATGTGAAATGTAAATAATAGGGCTGTCAATTGATTAAAAAAATTAACTAATTAATCACACTTTTGTTCGTGATTAATCATGATCAATCATGAAAAGCCGTATTTATTACAGAAATAAAAACACAGGCATGTAAGTGCCATTTGAATTTTAAAACAATCAATGCCAATAACAAAAAAATATTATTTCCATGTTGGATTCTATGTGAACTACAAAAAATACAGGCATTGCAAATATGGAAATTGGATAAAAAAATAATAATAATAAAGTATTGAATACAAGCAATTGTACTCATTGTAAAGTTGTTTTGCGAGTTGAGAACATTAATTATAAAGTAGAAACAATTTTGCTTAGTCCTCCTTAGCATTTTGGTAGTTGCTAAGACAGTCCAGTCTGTTGACATGTGACCCAAGAGTGAGAAAAGTCTCTCACAAGCAGAATCACCGATTTCTGTGCCACTGGTGCTGTGACAAGGACGCAAGAAGCACCAAGGGGTACATCAAAGTCACGTATCAAAGACTAAAGGCTAGACTTCTTTTATGGACTTTGGTCACGCCATCTCTAAACATTAAATTCTAAACTGCTTTGAGCGACTGTCTGCGATGTTAGGCGTTTAATCTTGTTGTTAGGATATCCACACATACACAAACACTCTCTCTTACACACACACACACACAGAATCAGACAACGCGGGCAGTACAGCTAGCTCACACAGTATAAGCGACTCCCTTCAGAGTCATCAACGGGCACGGTCGCGTTCATCATCGCGCCGGACCGGGAGAGAGGGAGTAGGTGTCGCGGATTAAGCTGGATTTATACTTTCGCCTGGCGCCGCATCGCGCCTCCGCTGAGAGCTCACGCACCTCGAGGCTTTACTCACCGAGGGAGGGGGGGTTTGCTCACTATTCTGTCGGCCACCTAGGTCGCCTCTGTGGACGCGCCGGCCCTGAACACATGTCAGCCACAACAGGAAATAAGAAAAAAACTGCCGCTGCGTTAAATGCGTTAATTTTTTTTAACGCGTTCAATATTTCAAATTAATCGGCGTGCGTTAACGCGCTAATTTTGACAGCCCTAATATA
>CAIGQQ010031581.1:231473-244489 GCA_903798035.1 Danio albolineatus
AATAAATAAATAAATAGGCATAAATAAGTAAATAAATAAATAAAAATAAATAAACAAACAAATAGTCCTGATTTAATAAAACATTCAGTCAAACACTTTAGTCAAATATATAGACATGTTAATCATGCAGGTAGTATTGGCAGGATGTTTCTGTTCCGGGCATAACTCCACTTCCCCGTCCATGCAGTCACTTTCATATTTGACATAAAACGCACTTTTACTGCTAAGATTGACATCTTGCCCTACTCATGATTCTCTCTTCTTATTTATAGGCCTATTACATGTCCATAATGCAATGTAGTATAGCCTAGGCATGGGACAGTTACCGTGTTCAAGGTATACCGCGGATTGGAAAAGTCAAGGTTTTAAAACCGGCAACATTATCTGTTATACTGTTCCTAAGGTATGTGTAAGATTTTTTTTTTACTTTTTTTAGGACAACAGTATGTCCAGCAAAAAAATATCAAAATGGCCTGTTTTAAAATGTAAAGGAATCAGTGTTTTTAAAACTAATGAAGACAGCAGAAGTCAGTGATTCACTTGAATTATTCAGCCTGACATGTTTGCTATTCCAAAATATCTTAAACGTTTTTCAAAATAAAATATATTGGCAGCGTCCGAAATCGCTT
This sequence comes from Danio albolineatus, assembly GCA_903798035.1. NCBI lineage: Eukaryota > Metazoa > Chordata > Actinopteri > Cypriniformes > Danionidae > Danio > Danio albolineatus. The sequence goes on from CAIGQQ010031581.1 coordinate 232,103, forward strand.
ACTACTCAGCAGGTGCTGCATTTGAATTTACTACTGTATGAATGGGAGTAGCATGAATGAGCTCTGACGTATTACGATGGCCATTTTGTCATTATCACGTGACGTACCCGCTTCATTCCCATTCATGAATTCTTTTGCGGTGAATGATGGGATACATTAGATGTCACTTCAGATTCTCGCCGGTAGTAGTAGGTCATCCTGTATACTTATTGCATACTGTTTTTTGAATTCTATGAATTCAGACATAATACACAGCTCGCATATGGTTTTTAGTGTACTATATAGAATGGCAGTATGCGATTTGGAAAGCAGCCAATGTGTTCAAAGTAGAAAAAAGTTCTGCTTTTTTACCCAGACATTTAAAAAGAATATATTTTAGAGCATTAATCACAATACTGTGATATTTTTATCCAAGGTTATCATACCGTTAAAATCTTATACCGGCCCATGCCTAGTATAGCCTATAGGCTGGTTAGTTAGTTCACTGACTCATATTGCTTTCTCACTACAACAGAGTTTGTTTCAATCGAGCCGAGACCACTTCATTTGGGCGGTGTTTGACCGAATGTTTTGGCACAGATTAGAGCGTGATTGCAGTGTTCACATATGCCAAACCATCGAACTAAAGGGGAAAAACGCACCAGGTTCCAAAACAAACGTTTAGTTGTAAAAGCACCCTTAAATAGATCAGAACTGGGTACAGAACATCGACTGTCAGTTGATGCAAGATTGATGGCTATACTATGGACGTCAGTGGCTGAAGAACAACATTCTTCAGAATATCTTCCTTTGTGTTCAACAGAAGAAAGTAAGTCAAACAGGTTTGGAACAAATGGAAGATGAGTAAATGAAGACAGAAGTTACATTTTTGGGTGAAATTTCTCTATACACCAGGAATGATTGTGCGTGCAGGAGTCTGACCGGATATCTGCACTGATCTCCTGTGTCTCCTGCTCGCCTTCTCCTTCAGGATTGTAAGAGTCGTCTGAAAGATTTCCGCTGATCTGGACACCTGTTGTGTTTCTGCTGAAGGCCGTCTGGAGAGCCTGTACATCTGCGAAGGAGACGGATGAAGATCCAACCTGAGAAACAGAGAAATGCTGTTTATATATCAGCATAGTTTAGGCTAGCACTTTGCTTAAAGGGGTGTTCATAAGACTGTCATCAAACCTGTATAATCATGACATGATGGGAATGAGATTTTATGCATGCTTATAACAACTGTCACTAATGCTGAGTTCAGACTGCATAATTTTAGCCCCGATTTTGACTCGCTGACAGGTTTTGAGAAATCGCAGACAAATGTCTGAAATCACAGGCAAATCGGTGCTCGTTCACGCGAGTGACAATCACACAGTGTGAACTATCAAAGACGCGATCTGAGAGAATCACAGATGAGTCGCTGATGCCCGGGAGATATTTGGCGTGCTGAATATCTGGAGCTGTCGACGATTCAAATCATGCCGTGTGAAATGTGTTGTGACTGAAAATAACATCAGTGATCACCAACAGCCAATCAGAGAGCAGCATTCACTAGTGTGGGTACCTGTAGGCCAGCGGGAGGTTGAGGGAGAAGTTAAAAGTGCTCATTTTCAGTTTATTCAGACTCAAGAAATGGAGGGAAAATTAGTGTAAGTTTGGCAGGAGCCCCCGTGTCTGTTGGACGTGTCATGTGAGCAACATCACAACCCTACCCGGTCAAAAAATTAAGTCGAGGAGAAATAGCTAATTCCCTTCAAAGCCAGGTGAGCAAATATGCACATTTCTACCCCATTAAAAGCTTCTTTCTCGTTATGTAGTTAATAACAAAAGATATACGACATTTTTTTGGGTGTGAGACGTAGTTTGGACAAAGTTGTCTGCGATTCTTCCTATTTTGAAGTCATGCAGTGTGAAACTTCCTGTCGTTGATCCATCTTGCAGTATAAACGAAGCAGCGACAAAACGCTACCTCAGATAGTCATGCAGCGTGAACACATCTGTGACACGACTACTTTGAAAATCATGCAGTCTGAACTTGGCATAAAGTACACATGAAACCCAAACTAAGCATATTGATATTGCTAGCTCAGATAGCTAGTTTTGTGGCGAACAATTAATCTGCACCTGTCATTAAGAAAAAAAAGTTTTGCGATTGTAATGTTTAATTAAAATCTGAAGATGCACTTCCTGTTTGATTTCAGTCAAATTCTCAGATTAGGGTTGCGTCCGAAATCGCATACTTCCATACTATATAGTACACTAAAATCAGTATGTGAGCCGAGTAGTACGTCCGAATTCATAAAAATACCCGGATGACCTACTACTTTCGGCGAGATTCTGAAGTGCGCATTGTATGGACGCTACGCTATCCCATAATGCCCCACGAGAAAGTTAATGAATGGGAGTGAAGCGACGCAACTCACGAGGGTATGGCTGTTTCTCAATCTGCGTTCTTCAGCACTCTTGCGTCCTCGTGTTCTTGTGTAACGTTATCCTCAACTGCCAAAGTTCAGTTCCAATACTCAAGACCGCAGGAACAGAGGACATGTGAAAGTTCCCGGATGTGTTCTTGGTATCGAGGACGCACCGATGCAGACTTGAGCACCGAACTCGCTCTAGAAGTCCCAGAAGTCGTTGCGACTGGAGGAGGGAAGCGCAGCATTTTGTATAGATGTATTATTAAAGTTCAGAGATATAACGTAGTTACCTCAGGAGTTTTCCTCAATGAGACGGTGAAAGTAAACATGAGCATGAACATCTTAATAAAGGCATGAACACATTAAGGGTGTTTATTTGTTGAAATTCGTATTGAAATCGGTTTTATTTGTATTGTGAAACGTATATTTATAATGTCTTTATGCAGAGTATATATTGTGAAACGGAGGAAAACAATAAATCATTGTATGGATGCTGTAATACTGAAATAATTTTTGTTTGAACATGCGTGAGAACGCATCCTTTGAGAAATAAGATGCTGCGTTCTCTGTCCTCGCGGTCTCCCGAGTTCGTTCTCCCGATGTGACCTTGCAAGACCCGTCTCCACAAGAACTTAAGTCCGTTCTCTGCGTTCTTGGAATTGAGAAACAGCCTAGGTCACATGATCATGACAAAATGGCAGATGTAGTATGTCCGAGTTCCATTCATACTGCTCACATTCCTACTGTATAGAATACACTTTTCTAAAGGCCGAATAGTATGTTTAAATACAAACACAAATGCAGTACTTACTGAGTAGTAGGCGGTTTCGGATGCAGCCTTGGTCTGTCTGAGGTATTGGGCGTGGCTAACATATTTAACCACGCCCCTTCAGCTGTCAGTTTTGACAACAAACAGAAATGGTGAGGAGGAGGAGTCTGTTAGGCTGTGATAACTCCCCCCAAACCCATTCCCTATCTTTCTGAATGAAATGCCTACTTTACTACATCCCATCAGCTCGCAGTAGAAAAAACAAGCCACGCCCACTGTCTCATTTAATATGCAGTTTCTCCAGGAACTGTCGCTTTCTCTAGGGAAAAAAGGTTGGAGCTTCCGGTTCATGTAAACCAGAGATGCCCAAACTAGGGCCTGCGGGCCAAAGCTGGCCCATTCTAACCTTTGATTTAGCTCACCATCCCATTTGAGAACAGAGGGAGAATCATGGAGAGGTGATTGGAGTGAATATCTTTGACAAAAGCCCCTTTCACACAGTGATACCGGTAAATATGCGGAAAACTTCTGGAACAATTTTTTAAAAAGCACACACAGGTGAGGACGTTCTGGAATTTTTCCCGGGAAAAGAGCATTCACACATCCACTCCAAAATAGCAACCAGAAATAAGCTCTAAACTGCTGCGCTTGTATTTGCAAACATAGAAGGGGTCGGGCTTTTGCTTTGTTTATGATTTCACTTTTATTTAAAGCTTTAGCATTCATGCAGCTGCTTTGTCCCAGAGACATCCAAAGGCAGAAGCGTTTACATATTTGACGACGTTACAAATTCAGTGGATGGATAAATATTGTGAACAACTTCGATGAAAACATATGGAGGAACACTTTCACATGTCGAGATGCACATATATGTGTGTGTGCTGGCGCTCACCGGAGCACTCCTTCACATGTACACGCGTCAAGCAACAGAAGCAGAGCTTGAAGGTAAAGCAAACAGCGGTTTATCATAAGCATTTTATCGATAATTATTTACAAACAAGAACAATGTCAACTTTGCATTTAAAATGACACAACTGAGCAAATGACACTTAATAACAGATATTTTAAGCATGCATAAAGTATCTTTCACGTGTCATGTCATGATTATAAAGGTTTCATTACAGTCTTGTGAACACTCCAAGTAAAGTGTTGCAGATTATAGATTATTTAGTTCATAAGATGACTATTAATTACCTTTGCGCAGTTTCATTAAATGCATCACTGACCATCTGAAGACTCTCTTGGAACGAAGATATGATCAGACTCTCGGGAACAACTAGAGAAAAAATAAATACACTTATTATTATAGAGATTTAGCTTGAGTTGCTCTTGGGTGAATTCCAGTCTGATTTTGTTATGCCCTTCACCCGATAACTTCCCTGTCTCATTCCCTCTGATGTACGTCATTGATTATGTTCCACAAGTGTCCACTACATGTGGAGCATCTGAATTTAAACGGGATGCTCAAAACACTTGTGCACTTGGGGACTACACTGTTGTGATGTCACAATCGCATTGCATTCTGGGACATATAGATCCTGGAGTGGATATATGAAGCCAACTTGCTCTCTTGGTCAAAACTGAGAAATATGTTCATGTACACTTCCCTCGTTCACTTGATGAAGCGAGACCCACTATAAAAAAAAAATTAAAAAATGGAACAAGGGAAGGGAGGTTTGCGAGTGTGTGTCTAAAAAGCGGAGTGGAACGCAGCCCTAGTAAGTCGTTTGTTTCCATGGTTACTGACTATGCTGTGCACCAGATTCTGGTTTAGTTTTTTATAATCTTCTGTGTATTGAAGCCCTAGGTTCAGTATTGTTTATTGTCTAGTATTTTCTATATTGTTTAATTTTTGTGTATATCTTGCGTTTCCAGTTAGTGTTGCATTTTTGATTATTAAAAAATAACATGAGAAAGAAACAGTTTGTTATTTTAAAATGATTCCATTTTATACATTTATTTATATATGCATTTACATTTAGCAAAGCTTTTGTTCAAAGCGACAAACAATATATACAGTATCGGCCTATTGACCTTATTCTCTGTGTATGAGCGAGCTTTTTGGCTTGAGACTTCCGCTCTCATTCACTTCCATTCAGTTTTAGACATTAAAAACAGCTCGTTTTGCTGCTTGATGTTTTCTTCTTATATTATTCTACATTGTCTGTGTAGTCATGAAAACACTTGTTTGTAGAGCAAGTAGTTTGACCGTTTTCTGCCGTTTATTATTCCTAGTCATTTCTCCCATAGGCGACTGAATCAGAAGTTCTAAAACAATCACAAAAACGAGCAACTTCAGGATTGAAGAAAAAAGTCAACACCTCACAAATGAAGAGATCTGACCAGATACTTAGTCTGCTGATGGTAAACGAGTCAGCAGCTGTGTATTATTAGCATACTGTTTACATTTATGGCTTACCTATGTAAACACAGATCTTACAAGATATTACTATTTATTTATATATTTACTTTCCTTCCATAATATAAAGACTGCGTGGCTACAGGACCTTCCTATACCAGCTATGCACAAACATCCTGTAGTCTCCACTGATCCCTGCTTACTAAGTAGCACCCACACTGAGTGGCCTGGACTGCTGGACTGGCTGGGGTGCACATTTGCTTTTTAAAAAGACGAAATCCCCCTCGCTGTGTTTTAGAACACCACCAACTTTCCCACTGTGTAAATATTGGTAGGCCTCGGTACTTTTATAAGTCTTCATAAACGCTCCATCTACTCCTTGTGACAGGACAAAGTAATTAAAAATATCCCTGTAAGTTACCTCTGGCTCATATCATCTACACACATTAACAGTAACGATAGATGGGGCAATATGAGACCATCTGATGGTTGCAGGGAGGTTTCACCGTACTCCCAGCTCAAAACATTTACTGAACTCGCATTATATGCCATTTTTCTACAATTACAGCTAACTATACACTATGTAATGACTTTCCGAATCAGTCATCCGATGTACTGTGTCAGCGTACCGGAAGTTAGATGACAAAATGCGAAAGTGCGAAGTATTAAAAGTTGGCGGAGAGGAATAAGGTCAATAAAATAAATATGTGAAGTGTGTTTGGATATACCTTTTATAACCATACTTATTATTGGTTATTAGTCATTTACTTGTTTGCTAAAATTTAAAACTGAATTTAGAAATAGTTTTGAAACAAATCTTTGTGCTTACAGGTGCAGTAGGTGATTGTGTTGTGTTGTGCTGGTAGAAAGTCTCTTCACAATCCAATAGTAATGATTAAAGTAAATGATCTAAATGTATTTATATGTATTTTTATATTTTGGCTAAGGCATAAAACTAAAAAAATGTTCATCCAATTAAAATTGGTCAGGCCGATAATTCCCATAATTCTAATAAGTAGCCAAAACTGTCTGTCAACAAATGCAGATTTGTACATCTGCGTACCCCTGTTCCATACCTGTCAACCTCCTGTATTTCCCAAGATTCTCCCGTATTTTACAGTTCTATCCCGCAATCATCCCGTAAAGGTATTTTACCGTATTTCTCCCGTATTTTTAGTCGTTTTCCGACGGGTGTCAATAAACATTAAAGATCCTGATCCTCCCTATACACAACCCATACCGCCGAACCACCAGGGGCCACCCCTTGCTCTTAAATGTGAGTCAGTTCTGTGCTTTCGGTTTATTTAGGCATGAAACACTTTGAAATAAATATAAAAACGGCGGGATTCCCTTTCCTTTTCATCACAGGTGTCGTCGCCCCTCCTATGCAATCCTAAAAATAATCCTAAAGCAGTGCGTTACTGTCAGCTGACGCGCTCCATAGTGATAAATAGACGCTGTTTCCCAAACAGATTCTGTACATGCGATCTGAAGCGGAGCGAAAGTCTGGGTTTAGGGTGCGTGTTTGAACAGACATATACACGTAAATAATAATAATAACATCTTAAGATGTCGATCTTGATGAGTTTTTTATTCCCAAACACAACAAATTTTGTCCTAGATGAGCATAAAACGTTAGGAAAGCAATCGAATGCTTTCATTATAACGTTAGATGTGTGAGTTGTTAAAGTGACACCTCTGTTTTTTAATGTGATCAAACAAAAAAAATCTAAATAAATGAGATTCATTCGCTGCTCTGTATTCAGAATGTGTAAGTTATACATGAGAAAAGATTAATGAGATTTCATAACTCGATTCTATTTCTTTATAATGCCTCATTTTAATTAGCTAAACTGTTTGCTAATGTATTCTATTAAATTTTCTTTTGTACATTATACATTATAACGACACAGATCACTCTGCCTATTCAAGCCAGAGTCCTGCGGAAAAACTGATTAACCAGTGGTAGTTTGTGTGTAACTTATCTTTATTTATTGATGATTTGGTTATAGGTTAAACAAAGACCATGCGGGTCAGGTAGTTGAAACGGTAGGCTAAGTAATTAATTCCTTATGAATTAATTATTCATATATAATTATTTCACCGCCGCCTATGACGACGATGCCATCATCCATTATGATGTTTCACATTTTAAATCATACAATGCGAAATTGGTCGCCATCACCAGACCCTAATTTACAGCATTCTGCTAACTACAGACATACCAATTATATCACCAAATATAGATGTCTTAACTCTACTAAAAGGTATGACATTTGTTATTATGTTGTATAAGCTGAATACGTTATCATGTTTTTGTTTGCTTATGATGTCCTTCTTTAATCATATCCTTGACGCTATAAGGTTTGCATTATACTCTGACATCCAAGAAAATCCTCCCAAAAACCCACATTATCAGTGCACAGCAAATGTGTCTGTGCTGAAAATTTAATTAAACCGCTCGCATCCTTCAGTAATATGACATGAAATGTGAAATATTCAAAGTCACTCAGGTTTTACATAAATGTGATGTCCCCAGGACGGGCTTACGCATGTGGACCATAATTTGCCGTCTTGCCATTCCTGCCTAGTTAAAGAAGAATCGTCCCAGTTTCACCTCTGATTATGCAGCGGTATCAAAGCCCGAGTCCTTCCTGTGGGGAAACGGCACAAACAAACCCAAAATCTGGACCGCTGTGTGAGTTCAGCCTCAAAAATGATGGCATTCCCACAGGGATGCTACATCTGAATCGGTTATATAACACGTACATCTTAACACTAACCAAAAAACCCAATCTACTTCTATTAAAGCTTAACAACATGGGTTTGTTCATCAACTGACCTTCCCATTAAAACCAGAGACCAGCAATTTCTTGAGAAAAATCCCAAGGGCCGCCGCAGGAGATGTTATTTCAGAAATTTGGCACCAGGCGTCAGGTACCAGATGTGTGCTGAGAAAATTACGCCTGGAAACGCTCAAACTAAAATGTCAGTAGGTACAAAATAACTCGTAATGAATTTGTCACCAGCTGTCTGTAGAAAAAAGTCACCATGAGTTGTGTAGAGCTACTAATTGCTAGCGAATGCCATTCAAAAAAGCTTTGCTTAGTTGCTGCTTGTCTAACACCCCATTCACATGGGGCTTCAGCATTAACGCTTGACAGAGGGCGTGTCTGAATTTGGGGCTGGCGCGATCCGTCACAGAAGTGTCAGCCAATGAAATTGGTCAACAATCGGCTACTGTCTGAGCTGGTGTATTTGCATACAGTGACCTGATTGGCTGACGCTTCCATCAGCGCTTGCAAAGTTGAGAAAGTCCCAACTCCTGCAGCGAGTTACGCCACTGAAGCAGCGCCGACGGATCCAGAATGCAGTTCGGCAACGTCTGACGTCACCCATTCAAAGTAAATGTGAAGCGTTGACGCTGACGCCCCGTATGAATGGGGCGTAAGAATAGCAATCAGAAAGGCTTTATTTTAGCACCACTGGTGGTCACTCACAGAACTGCAGCAGAAACAAAAGACACTATTTTATAATGACTAGGGCTGCACGATTTGGGAAAATTGTCATATTGCGATTATTGAGGGCAATATTGCGATATGCGATTTCGATTATAAATAGGCGATTATAAGTGTGCGTTTGTTAAACTTGAAATGGTTTCGAAAAAAATAATTTTTACAAAATAAATATCTGCATTAATGTAAACTTATTTTCATATTGCATATTTTCATATTTTACATATATCTTTCAATTATTATATATTATTACACACACACACACACACACACACACACACACACACACACACACACACACACACACACACACACACACACACAGTTGAAGTCAGAATTATTAGCCCCCCTTTTAATATTTCCTAAATGATGTTAAACAGAGCAAAGAAATTTTCACAGTATGTCTGATAATATTTTTTCTTTTGGAGGAAGTCTTGTTTGTTTTATTTTGGCTAGAATAAAAGCAGTTATTAATTTTTTTAAAACCATTTATGGTCAATATTATTAGCCCCTTTAAGCAATATTTTATTTTTCAATAGACATATATATATATACATATACATATATATATATACACACACACACACTTTTGGTTCTGCTTATTTGATTTAATTTAAAACGTGGCCGTATGCATTATATGCATTCTATATACATGAAAACATTCAGCATGTTTCTGGTTTTATAGAGAACATTGGGCACATGGAAAGGTTAACAGCAGATATTCCTCGTCACTCATCACCATACATGCATACAATAATTCTTCTAGTTTCAATTTAATTCAATAATTTACTTTGAATGAAAACACTGAACCTGTGATGACGGTTGCGAGCAATTTTGTCGGTTAGAGGAGGCTTAACATCCGACGACAATTTTCAATTGATGGACAAAAAGGTGTTTGGCTGATTCTTTCCTGAACTTGCCTTGCGAGTGTGCCTTTTTAGACCGCTCGTCCCTGAATCACTGGTGTACTTAACTAGGATTAAGCATGTTTTACAAGCAGCATACGACGTGCTATCCACCGTCACATTTACTCTCATGAACTTCATTAATATTTCTGACTTCCCGAGTAGTTCTGTTCAGTAATGGATGTCATTACTTCTGACTCACCACTGCAAATAATTTTTTTAAGAATAATTTTCCGCTGGCGTTAGCGTCTTCCAGTCCTGATGGCTTCTGGGTCGTGTAGTTCTTTTTTAATTGCGTTACACTGTAATCGTATTGAAAGGAAACTACAAAAATGGCGGTGCATTTTCTTTCTTGAATGTCTTGTTACGTCCACCAATGCATTCGTTTATTTAAAATAAATCGCAAGATTTGCTGTAATGTAATCGCATAGGCTGACATCGCGATGGCGATTGGGATATGATTAATTGTGCAGCACTAATAATAATCCTAAGCACAAAGTCCAAATTGCATATGTAACGGGTGTCCCATCAGCAACACACCCGTCCAAATTCACTCAGATCCAGAACACGTTGAAAAAGGCCATCCACCACTTTACTCAAATTGGATTTATTTTCTCCGTCTGAGATAAAACAAAAATATACGATGCAGGAAAGTGTAGAAACATTCAGCTCTCTCTCTGTAACATTCACACCAATCTCTGTGAAGCTACAGTAAGCATTTAAACTTTTCTTAAAATTTCTTAAACTCAAAAATATAACACATACAAACTGACAAGCAACAAACCTGAGATAAAACTAAAATATACGATTTAGGAAAGTGTAGAAACATTCAGTTCTCTCCCTAAAAGGGAAAAACACAAAAACTCTCTCGTTGAGATATTGTACACAACACTAAAATGCATTAGCAATGTGGCCTCCCAACTAGCAAAACACAAATATATTGTGTTCAAAGGGGAAAAAGGTTTTGTTTTTTAGCCAGACATTTAAAAGGAATATATTTTAGAGCAGTAAACACAATACCGTCAAACTGTGAAACAGTGATATTTTTATCTAAGGTTATCATACCGTCAGAATCTTGTACCAGCCCATGCTTAGCGCAGAAAGCCCCGTTTTAGGCAATGCGTGTTTTATATTCAGTTGTTCAGCGTTGATGTTCAATAAATATTCATAGATAATAGATAGTGTGTGTGTTTACTTCAATTCTTTTAAAATCAAGTAACGCACCCTTCATTTGAAAATCTCTGACTTTTAATATGTGAGCATATTTACTGTGCAAAACTTGTCAGTGAACTATAAGGGCAAAAACTTAAATAAAATAATCGCTCATTAATCCTAGTCGAGTTAAAATGTTCAATCAATCGAGACTTTGATTTTAGGTCAAATCGCCCAGCCCTAACCTCAGTCATTATCTAAAACAGTCAAAACATTGTCAACCATTTGGTAGAGCAGACAGTTAAAGGGTTAAAGGAACGTGCCCTACACAGTTTAAAAGTCAATTTGCTTGTTTTTCCATTAAGATTTTGTGATGAATTGGGTCAATTTTCTTTATATTTTGCCCATTTCTTTTAAATAAATTCAAGCTATTTCAAAAACAAGTAGAGAACCACTGTACAACAGAACATCTCATATCTGCCAATTAACTATTTATGGATAACATTCTGTAGAATCACATACATGAAATATAAATGTGAAAGCTGCCACATACGCTGAGATGAATCAGATGATCTGAAGAACATCATGATGGAGGTTAAACCCATCAGAAAGCCAGCCATGTCCTCAATGACCTGAAACACAAGACAGATGCTTTCATTCAACCAAAAATGTGCACAATAAATGTCATATAAAAGGAAAATAACCTTGCTGTGACTCTAACTTTCATTGCAGAATGATGAAACTTGATTCTGTACTCTAATAAGAGCTAATGTAATCTATTGCACACTTTATGAAATACATTATGAAAGCAAAACATTTTTACAACTTGGTTGCTCTACACATAAACTTCAAGAAGAAACATCTCAGAGGTCATACTGTATCTTAGCCCAAAAACAACAAATTGAAATTTGTAATCAGTTTTAATACGTCAGTCATTTTCTGTAAATATACAGTCGTGTTATTCATTTAGCAATTTAGAAAATAAGATTTTTTGTGTGTTACAGTCATTATGTAATACGGCTGTGCAATTTTGACAAAATAAGTATATTGCAATATTTTTGAATGAAAATTGCAATTTGATTAGCGATTTTGGCTGCTGTTTTTGCCTACACACATTCTACATGTATTCAGTGCACAAGAAGTGCATAACAAAACATTTCACAACGAAATAACATAATATTCAGTTTAATAAATAAAACTGTAGTAAAATTGTCTTTACAACATAAAGATTAACTAACCTCAACTCTAGATAAAAATATACTGTACACAGTAGTACTAACTGATTGAT
>CAIGQQ010031581.1:262497-285697 GCA_903798035.1 Danio albolineatus
CCTCATTCGCACTTATTGAGTCGAGTCTTTTGGGCCACCTCATTCGCGCATATCACGCCGCAGGATGTCTATTCGCACTTTTGCATTGACTTATCATGTAAATCACTCACGCTCGATGCGTCATCAAGACTTCATTTTTTCATCTCAAAAACATTTCAAGAATCCGCCCCATGCTGTCCTTTTCTGTAGCAGAAAAACTGATAAATACTTTCATTTTTTCCCGCTTAGACTACTGCAATGCCTTACTAGCCGGCATTTCCAAAAGTAATGTCAATAAATTACGATATGTCCAGAACTCAGCAGCCAGAATTCTGACAGGGACTAAAATTAGAGAACACATTACTCCTGTTCTGGAATCTCTCTACTGGTTACCAGTCAGATTTCGTATTGATTTTAAAATCCTCATGCTAACATACAAGGCCCCGCATGGTTTGGCTCCACACTATCTGGCTGAACTTTTAACCTGGTACTCCCTCTCACGCGACCTCCGTTCCTCTGCATCGGGTCTTTTAACAGTCCCCTCCACTCGTCTGTGTTCTATGGGTGACCGGGTCTTCTCATCTCTGGCTCCAAGGCTCTGGAACTCTCTACTCCATGACATTAGACACGCTGAATCTTTTAAATTGTTTAAATCAACCTTGAAAATGTTGAAAACACTGGCCTATTCATGAGGTCTGCATTTTTGGTTTATGTTTTTTTTTTGATATTTGAATGTTTTATCATTTTTTAATGTTTTAGCAATTGTGAATGTTTTAGCCTGAATGATGCATTTTTACTGCTATTCTAAACTGTTTTATATCGGTGTGTTTTCTTGTGTTTCTGTGTAAAGCGCTTTGAAAAATACGTTTTAAAGGCGCTATATAAGAATAAATTATTATTATTATTATTATCTGCGTCTGGTGTGAACGCAGCATCAGGCTGCGTTACTTAGGACAACCAGAGCCGGGAACACTTCCCAAAAGACATTTTAATTTGAACGCTACGCTTATATTAGCCTGTTTTTCATCATCCCAAGGTCTCCATAATCCTAGACCAGGCCGTATCCTGAGAAGATTCTGTGACAGTCATGGAGAAGTGGAGAGTATGAGACTGATTCCTGAAAGACCACAGTGAGTGACGAGTGTCTGTATTAATCTCGTGGGCTAGCCTGAACACCCGCCGGTGACCTACACACACCTGCAGCTTCTCTGCGATGGACGTCCAGCGTTCTCCAGCCTCCGGCGCCTAGACTGCAGCTCTGCACAAGACGTTTGGCCATAAGAGAAATGGTCGTGTCCAACAGAGCCTGGTTTCTCTCAAGGATTTTCCTTCACTTTCGTCAGTTGGTGAGGTTTTTTGGCACTTGTGGAGCTGCGCATCGATGGATTACTCTTCAGTGTTTGGACTTTCAGCAGTGAAAATTAAACCACACTGATCTGAACTGACACAGTTTCAATCTATTAGAACTTCAACGTTAAGCTGCTTTGATACATTATACACTGTAAAGCGCTAAACTAAAAAAGATGACACAAAAGGATCATGCTTTTTTTTTGCTGAATATCAAAATCATCTGTAGGTGGTAGATCTTTCTCTTATCTGGCACCTAAACTCTGGAACAGCCTTCCTAGCACAGTTCGGGAAGCAGACACACTCTGTCAGTTTAAAACTAGATTCAAGGCACATCTCTTTGCATTAGCATACACATAAAACACAAATGCTCTTAAAATCCAAATCTTCTAAAGCAGGGGTGTCCAAACTACGGCCTGCGGGCCATCTGTGGCCCTCAATAAGTTTAGTGGCGGCCCGCGAGGCTTTTTATAAATATTAATAGAATCTGGCCCGCTGTACAAAAATAAACGTAATTCAATAAATAACCACCGGGTGGCGCTATCACGCGCCTTCAATTACGCAGCATTTTCTGTAAGGACGTAAAACGAACCGACCAAACTGAGGGAAACATAATTGATAAGCATGTTTTGGTGAGCCATGGCGTAACCAAGAAAAAGGAAAATCAACAGTGAGTGCAGGAAATGTCTGAGTTTTACAAGAGTTCGGATTCATCTAACTTTTCCCTGATGAAACACCATTCAAAAAGGATGATGAGTCTGTTTGGCTCCACATTTATATATATATATGTGTCTGTGAAATTGTAAAATTTGGCCCACGACCACATTTTGTTTTTTGCATCTGGCCCTCGGCCCAAAAACTTTGGACACCCCTGCTCTAAAGGATTGTTAGTCTGCATTATTTAGGGCAACCAGAGCCGGGAACACTTCCCAAAAGACGTTATAATTTGAATGGCATCTGCGCTTATGTTAGTCTGTTTTTCATTATTCCCGAGGTTTCCATAATCCTGGACCGGGCCGTATCCGGAGCAGCTGCTGTGGTGGTTATGGAGGAGTGGAGAGCATGAGACCGATCCCTGTAAGACCTCAGTGACAGATGAGTCCTCGCATTGTTCCTGAAGGGCCAGCCTGTTCACCAGCTGGTGACCACCCCACCTGTGGCTTCTCCGTGATGGACGTCCAGCATTCTCCAGCCTCCGGCACCATAGACTGCAGGTCTGCACAAGACGTCTGGCCATAGGAGAAATGGTCGTGCCCAACTGAGCCTGGTTTCTCTCCAGGTTTTTTAATCCTTCACTTTCGCCAATCGGTGATGTTTTTCCTCGCCGCTGTCGCCTCTGGCTTGCATGGTTCAGGACTTGTAGGGCTGCGCATCGATGGATTACTATTCAGTGTTTGGACTCTCAGCAGTGAATATTAAACCACGCTGAACTGAACTAAACTGAACTCCAGCACTGAAAACTGGACTGACACTGTTTCAGTTTACTAGAACCTTCCATGTGAAGCTGCTTTGACACAATCTACATTGTAAAAGCGCTAGAGAAATAAAGATAAAGATGTTTTTCATCAGCAGTGAACTAATCGTTTCTTTATTTGTAAAAGAACTGGAATAACATCAAACTAAACAGAACAGCAGATCAATCTGGATTTGAAGAAAATTTCCGTCTTGGAGGACAGCCTAATATACTGTTAATCAAACCACTACTTCATAACACCACATATCAAATTAGTGTTACATTAGCACTCGAATTCAAATGGAGGAAACCATCAGAAATGACTTTTAAAAATCTGCTGTGCGACTTGCTATTATGCTGAATGACGAAGTTTGAGGCGTCGAATAGAAACCAAGAGGGCAAAAGAAGAGAAAGGCGTATAGTTTGGTTGATTTTTACAGCTGAAAGTCTCAGAGTTTCACCCGTTTTGCCCTGTAAATTGTCAAATGCAGCTCATGCATCAACTTAATAATGCCGTGTGTCAATATCTGCTTTGCTACATAATCAGTTTAAGCACGTGAGCGATCGTATTAGTAGGTAAGAAAAGAAACCAGAACTCGATGCATGTCAAAATAGCGTCTACTCGAAGTCGAACGTCGCTCTGAATTTACAAGATTCGTACAAAAATAACAAGAACTAGATATATCCATAGATATCATTGTGCATAAAATCAGATTGTTGGTCACACACGGATGTTTCTAGCTGCTGCACATGTACTTCTGCGTGAGACTTTGATTGCTGACGAAAACCGGATCCACCGTGGCCACTTTGGCAGCGATGAACGAGTGGATGCAATGAAGGACAGCAGTCAGATTTGCGAACTCCAGCTCCTGAAAGACAAGAACAAAGCAATAAGACGTGTCACGCTTGATTCATGTGAGGAATGACTGATGACGAGCTGTTGAATTATTAGAAAAATAGTGCACACCTGTGGTTATAATGTGACCAAAACATGCATTATATTCTAATAATTCAATGGCCTGGAGTGAATTATTTAGCTCTCACATCTAAACATACTGGATTTGAGACATTTGTCCGTTTTTTGTCCTCAGACTGTTTCTGTGTGTAGCACTAGTTTCTTCCACATCTCCTCCAAAGCCTTCTGTTGTGTTTTGATGTGATGTTTGACTGCTGTAGCTGTGAAATACTGTATCTTAAATCAGTGTTTCTCAACTGGTGGGTCGCGACCCAAAAGTGGGTCGTGGGAACATTTTTAGTGGGTCGCAGAGTGTGTGTAAAACATTAATTTTTAACTTATTTTGCTTATACCGGACTTTTATTTTGAAATGCTCATACTGGACTTTTATTTCGAAATGCGTATACCGGACTTTTATTTTAAAATGCGCAATTGTACTTTGTAATATTTGTATAATTTGATACATTTTGTCCAATGAAATCGATAAAAAATTGTTTATTTGTAAGTCTTGGTGATTTTCTTATGATTTATCTGTCACTACTTGTGCATGTTAACAAATAAATACAAATTAATTCATTATAATTCCTAAAATTAAAATATAGTTCTTAAAAATTTGGGTCGCGATTTGATGACCATGTAAAAATGTGGGTCCCATGGCCAAATCAGTTGAGAACCACTGTCTTAAATCATTCAGTGTATTATTATGGCCTATGTGCTCACAACCTGTCGGAACTACTTTAGCTGTGCATTTATCTGAGAATAAAGCCACACCTAAAGAGTACTCATCAGCCAATCAGAATACAGCATTCATTGGCCCTGTAGTGTGAATGTGAAAAAAATTTAAGGTCCCACTTTATATTAAGTGTCCTTAAATACTATGTACTTGCATCAAATAATAAATACAATGTACTTACTGTGTTCATAATGCGTTTGAGAACACTTGTGGTGCTCTTGAGTTGGGATAGAGGTAGGGTTAAGGACAAGTTTGGTGGTATCGGTAGGTTTAAGGGTGGGTTAAGGTGGAAGGGATGGTCAACAGTGTTTTTACAGAAATTAATTACAGATGTAATTACATACAGGTATTTAATCAACATAAGTACAATGTAAAAACATGTATTTACACAATAAGTACATTGTAATGAATTATTAATTTCTGTGTAAGTACATATTAGTTAAGGCCACTTAATATAAAGTGGGACCAAATTTAATAATAACAAAAAAAGGTTTCAAGCTTGTATGAATTTTATTGAAGGAATATTTGATAATGGGTCGCTGAATTATTAAAAAGTAATGCCTGAGGTGGTGATGCGGCCACAACAAGAAGACAACCTTAAGTGTGCACTATTTTTGAATAAATCATTTTCAATTCAATTCAATTCAATTCATTCAAGGCTTTTTGTCTTTAAGCTAAAGGACCAGTGTCTTACACTTCTCATCTAAAGACTTCAATAGCTGCAATGTGCTCAAAACCTGCCGGAACTACTTTAGCTGTGTGTTTATAGTATGTGAAAATAACTGCAAACCTTATAAGGGCGGTTCAGACAGAATTTTTTCTTTCCGGAAACATTTTTCCTCTCTCATGCACTATTTTTGATTGTTTTTCAATGTAAACACACACTGGATGGACGTGTGTGTGTTACACTTGTGTCTTGGGTGTTTTTAAGTGCCACGCACATGAGCGCCACATTTGTTTAGATGCCTTGTCAAGATTTTTTTTTTATAATTATTTTTTAGGGGTTTTCACCTTTATCGATAGGACAGTGGAGACTGACAGACAGGAAAGTGTGGGGAGCAGAGATAGGGGAAGGATCGGCAAAGGACCTCGAGCCGGGAATCGAACTCAGGTCACCTCAAGCACCTCAGTGCTATGTGTCAACGCACTAACCACTAGGCTATTGGTGCCGACTAGATGCCTTGTCAAGTTAAAAGATCTTCGACTTCCACAAGAAATTGTTTCGGTTTTTGTCCTCAAGAGGACTAGTTTATTACGCTGCTCATCTGAAGACTTCTATCTATAATTGTAATGTGCTCAAAACATGCCGGAACTACTTTAGCTGTTTGTTTACAGTATGTTAAAATAACTACACATGTTCAGAGGGAATGTGTTTTCCTCTTTAATGCACTATTTTCTATTGTTTTTCAATGTAAACACTCACTTGATAGAAGTGTGTGTTACGCTTGCGTCTTGGGTCTTCTGAAGTGTCACGCACATGAGCGCCATGTTTTTTAGATGCCATGTCAAGTTAAAAGATCTTCAACTTTCACATTGAATTGTTTCAGGTTTTTGTCCTCAAGAGGACTAGTTTATTACGCTTCTCATCTAAAGACTTCTATAACTGTAATGCGCTTAAAACCTGCCGGAACTACTTTAGGCATTTGTTTACAGTATGTTAGAATAACTGCACATGTTCAGAGGGAATGTGTTTTTCCTCTCTAATGCACTATTTTCTATTGTTTTTCAATGTAAACACACACTTGATGGACTTGTGTGACTGTTACGTTTGCGTCTTGGGTTTTTCGAAGTCACACACAACAGCGCCATGTTTTTTAGATGTCCTGTCAAGTTAAAAGATCTTCAACTTTCACATTGAATTGTTTCAGGTTTTTGTCCTCAAAACGACTAGTTTATTACGCTTCTCATCTAAAGACTTCTATAGTTGTAATGCGCTCAAAACCTGCCGGAACTACTTTAGCTGTGTGTTTACAGTATGTTAGAATAACTGCAAACCTTACAAGGGCTGTTCAGACAGAATGTATTTTCCTCTCTAATGTACTATTTTCTATTGTTTTAACAATGTAAACACACACTTGATGGATGTGTGTGACTGTTACGCTTGCGTCTTGGTTTTTTTTAAGTGCCACACACATGAGCGCCATATTTGTTTAGATGACCTGTCAAGTTAAAAGATCTTCAACTTTCACATGGAATTGTTTCAGGTTTTTGTCCTCAGACTATGGGACTAGTTTATTACTTTTCTCATCTAAAGAGTTCTACAGTTGTAATGTGCTCAAAACCTGCCGGAACTACTTTAGCTGTGTGTTTACAGTATGTTAGAATAACTGCACATGACAAGATGGAATGCATTTTTCCCCTCTAATGCACTATTTTGTATTGTTTTACAACGTAAACACACACTTGATGGACGTGTGTGTCTCTTACGCTTGCGCCTTAGGTTTTTTTAAGTGCCACGCACATGAACGCCATGTTTTTTAGATGCCTTGTCAAGATGAAAGATCTTCAACTTTCACATTGAATTGTTTCAGGTTTTTGTCCTCAAAAGGACTAGTTTATTACGCTTCTCATCTAAAGACTTCTATAGTTGTAATGCGCTCAAAACCTGCCGGAACTACTTTAGCAGTGTGTTTACAGTATGTGAAAATAACTGCAAACCTTACAAGGGCTGTTCAGACAGAATGTATTTTCCTCTCTAATGCACTATTTTCTAATGTTTTTCAATGTAAACACACACTGGATGGACGTGTGTGTGTGTGTGTTACGCTTGCGTCTTGGGTGTTTTTGAGTGCCACACATGAGAGCCACATTTGTTTAGTTGTCCTGTCAAGTTAAAAGATCTTCAACTTTCACAATAAATTGTTTCAGGTTTTTGTCCTCAAGAGGACTAGTTTATTACGCCTCTCATCTAAAGACTCTTATCTATAATTGTAATGTGCTCAAAACCTGCCGGAACTACTTAAGCTGTGTGTTTACAGTATGTGAAAATAACTGTACATGATCAGATGGAATGTATTTTCCTCTCTAATGCACTATTTTCAAATGTTTTTCAATGTAAACACACACTTGATGGACGTGTGTGTCTCTTACGCTTGCGTCTTGGTTTTTTTTTAAGTGCCACGCACATGAGCGCCACATTTGTTTAGATGACCTGTCAAGTTAAAAGATCTTCAACTTTCACATTAAATTGTTTTAGGTTTTTGTCCTCAAAGTATAGGACTAGTTTATTATGCTTCTAATCTAAAGACTTCTATAGTTGTAATGTGCTCAAAACCTGCCGGAACTACTTTAGCTGTGTGTTTACAGTATGTTAGAATAACTGCACATGTTCAGACAGAATTTGTTTTTCCTCTCTAATGCCCTATTTTCTATTGTTTTTCAATGTAAACACACACTTGATGGATGTGTGTGACTGTTACGCTTGCGTCTTGTTTTTTTTTTTAAGTGCCACACACGAGCGCCACATTTGTTTAGATGTCCTGTCAAGTTAAAAGATCTTCAACTTTCACATTGAATTATTTCAAGTTTTTTGTCCTCAAGAGGACTAGTTTATTACACTTCTCATCTGAAGACTTCTATCTATAACTGTCATGCGCTTAAAACCTGCCGGAACTACTTTAGCTGTGTGTTTACAGTATGTTAAAATAACTGTACATGATAAGATGGAATGCATTTTTCCCCTCAAATGCACTATTTTGTATTGTTTTACAAGGTAAACACACACTTGATGGACGTGTGTGACTGTTACGCTCGCGTCTTGGGTTTTTCGAAGTGTCACACACACGAGGGCTGCGTTTTTAGATGCCTTGTCAAGTTAAAAGATCGTCAACTTTGTGCTTTTGTCCTCAATCTATAGAACTAGTTTCTTAACCTTCTCATCTAAAGACTTCTATAGTTCTATAGTTGAACTACTTTAGCTGTGTGTTTATCTCAAATTATATCCACACCTCACCTGTTAGTGATATATGAAGATGCACACTCATTTTGCAATTTCAGTTAACTCAATTATCCATACATACTTGTTGGATGTCATCATTAAATATGATTACAAGCTTTCGAGGAAGGTTTATTTCCAGAACCTTTACTTTTACCAATCCTCAATGTTGAAATGACTGTCTACCGTTTGACCGTTTGACATTTCATCCTAATATTCACATGTAAACACATCCTGACCTTCATTTCAATCTGTTTATTTTCTGAATTCTGGAACAGAAGCTTCACTCGTGTCTTGCCGTCATCAGATGAACCCTTCAGCTGGGAGAACTTGTATTTCCAGATGGTTTTCTGAGGGAAAAACAGCAATAATCAATTGAAAAAACTTCACATCAAATCACATTAAACATTCAACTGCAACTAGAAAATAAAATAACTCAAAAATATAACTTACTACCCTGATGCCAAAACAACATCAAATAGACATCTAAAACTGGTGTCAGAAATCATGTTTTTGATGGAAACTTTACATGTCAATTTGATGTTTTTGCAAGATACTAATATTTAGCTATCAGTATTTAATATTTAGCAACATACTAGCATTTAGCTACTAGTATTTAATATTTTGCAAGATGCTATTCAGCTTAAAGTGCAGTTTGAAGACTTTGCAGCAGAACATTAAATTAAATTAAATTTAAATTAAATTACATTAAATTTACATCTAAAATTGGTTTCAGAAATCATGTTTTTTAAGGCAGATTTTAAATGTCAATTTGATGTTATTGCAAGATACTAATATTTAGCTATCAGTATTTAATATTTAGCAAGATACTTGCATTTAGCTACTAGTATTTCATATTTAGCAAGATGCTAGCGATTTAAAGACTTCGCAGGGGCTAGCTTAATGTCAAATTGACATCAGACTCGCATCAAAAAAACATGTCAAAATACAGAATGATCTGATTTCAATTGACTACCCTGATGTCAAAACAACATCATCTTAAACTGGTGTCAAGAATCATGTTTTTGATGGAAACTTTAGATGTCAATTTGATGTTGTTTTTGCAAGATACTAGTATTTAGATATCAGTATTTAATATTTAGCAACACTAGCATTTAGCTACTAGTATTTCATATTATGCAAGATGCTAGTATTCAGCTTAAAGTGCAATTTAAAGACTTTACAGCAGAATTTACATTATATTTACATCTAATATTGGTGTCAAGAATAATTTTTTGATGCAGATTTTAGATGTTGATTTGATGTTGATTAGCAGGATGCTTGTATTTAGCTTAAAGTGCCATTTAAAGACTTCGCAGCTGACAGCTTGATGTAAAAAAAACATACAAATCAATTTAATTTCAATTGCTGTCTAAACAACATCAAATTAACTTCTGACATTGTCTAAAACTACAATAGTTGACGGCAAAATTGATGTCAATTTGATTCGTTTAGCTACTAGTATTTCATATTTCATATCAAAAAAACATGTCAAAATAAAGAATGATTTGATTTCAATTGACTACCCTGATGTCAAAACAACATCAAATAGACATCTAATACTGATGTCAACAATCATGTTTTTGATGGAGACTAGTTACTAGTAGTTAGCTACTAGTATTTCATATTTTACAAGATACTAGTATTCAGCTTAAAGTGCAATTTGAAGACTTTGCAGCAGAATTTACATTAAATTTACATCTAAAATTAGTGTCAAAACACATGTTTTTGGATGCAGACTTTAGATGCATATCACCTAGCTAAACAAAAGCTACATCACCCAGACCTACTTTAAAATAAAAGTCTCTATACAGCATGGAAGAGCCGAGACAAAATTGAAAACTACTCTGTGTTTGTCTGACAGAAATAAGTCATATACACTGAGGATGGCTTGAGGGTGAGTAAATTATAGGGTAGCTTTCAGTTTTGGGTGAATTATTGCTTTAAGTTTATTTAAAAAGGCTTTACACTTTTCATTTTCATGCTTAAACCGTAACACAAACAACATAAAATGACCTTTAAAATGAAAATCATGAATAAATAATATAAAAAAACGTGAATTTAATGAACTATTTCCAGCTAGACTCGTTGAGTTAAACACAGACGTCATGAGCGCATCAAAAAACCCAAGACAATCACGTTTAACACACTCCTGACTGCTGCGCAAATCACAGCCTGCTATTCCACCCAGGAACAATGCATGCCGGATTTAGACAGCACAATTAAATTGGCCTTTCAGCCCTGAAATCAGCCTGTTCCCGTGTTCAGATCCGCAGGAGTGACGGATCATCATTAACTGCACCTGCTGAACTCATTTCATACTGAAACACCAGCGAGTCAGGAAACCAGGCTCAGCTAACATGCGGTTGAAGACAGGATTATTAGCGCTGCTGGGAAATGAGCTCTTCTTTAATACCAGTGCTATTTAATAGAGAGAAGATTTGAACACACTGCCAAACATAATAGTTTTGATAACTAATTTCTAATAGCTGATTCCTTGAACTTTGCCATGATGACAGAACATGATATTTGACTAGATATTTTGCAAGATACTAGTACTCAGCTTAAAGTGCTACAGTATTTAAAGACTTGGGCAGCTTAATGTCAAAATTATGTTTAAAAAATTGCCAAAAAAATAATGTTTTTTGACGCCAATTTTAGATGTAAATTTGATGTTGTTAAAGATTTCGCAGTGGGAAACGTGATGTCAAAATGACTTTAAAATCACGTCCAAAAAAACATGTTGAAAAATACAAAATATTCGATTTCAATTGACTACCCTGATGTCTAAAAACATCTAAAATTGGCGTAAAAAAACAACCATTACTTTTGATGCCAAAGTTAGATGTCCATTTGATGTTGTTCTGCAAGATGCTAGCATTTAGCTATCACGCCCCATTCACACGGGGTGTCAGCGTCAATGCTTCCCATTCACTTTGAATGGGTGACGTCAGGCGTTGTCAAACTGCATTCTGGATCCGTCGGCGCCGCTTCAGTGGCGTTGCTCGCTGCAAGAGTTGGGACTTTCTCAACTTTAAGCGCCGAAGGAAGCGTCAGCCAATCAGATCGCTTTACGCAAATACACCAGCTCAGAAAGTAGCCATTGTTGACTAATTTCATTGGCTGACGCTGCTATGACGGTCGCGTCAACCCCAACTTCAGACACGCCCTCTGTCAAGCGTTGACGCTGAAGCCTCGTGTGAATGGCGCGTTAGTATTTATTATTTCGCACTATACTAGTATTTAGATTAAAGTGCAATTTAAAGACTTTGAAGTGGGCAACTTGAGGTCAAAATAACATCGAAATTACATCAAGATCACATCAAAAATACTAATTTATTCAATTTCATAAAAACATGTTGAAAAATACAAAACACTTGACTATCTTAATGTCAAAACAACATCAAACTGACTTCTAAAATTGGCTAAAAACAACCATTTAGCTTAAACCGCAATTTAAAGACTTCGCAGTGGACAGCTTGACGTCAAAATGACATTAAAATCATGTCGAAAAAAAATGTCAAAAAATGCAAATCGATTTGATTTCAGTTGACTAGCTTGATGTCAAAACAACATCAAATTGACCTCGAAAATTGGCGTAAAAACACCATGACTTTTGATGCCAAATGTAGGTGGTAATTTGACGTTGTTCTGCAAGATGCTAGTATTTAGCTACTAGTATTTCTTATTTTGCAAAATGCTAGTATTTAGATTAAAGTGCAATTTAAAGACTTCACAGTGGGAAAATTGAGGTCAAAATTACATCAAGATCACATCAAAAAATATAAATCGATTTGATTTCAGTTGACCACCCTGATGTCAAAACAACATCAAATTTACATCTAAAATTGGCATCAGCAAACATGACTTTTAACACCAAAGTTAGACATCAATTTAATGTTGCTTTTGAAAGATGCTAGTATTTAGCTTAAAGTGCGACCTGAAGACTTTAAAACGGTTAACTTGACGTAAAAAAAAACATGTTGAAAAATGCAAAATGATTTGATTTCAATTGACTACCCTGATGTCAAAACAGCATCAAATTAACATCTAAAATTGGCTAAAAACAACATTTTGACGCCAAATTTAGGTGTCAAGTTGATTCTGGCAGATGCTAGTATTTAGCTACTAGTTTTTAATATTTTGCAAGATGCTAGTGTTAACTTAAAGTGCAATTTAAAGACTTCACAGTGGACACCTTGAGGTCAAAATAACATCGAGACCACATAAAAAATACAAAATATCAATTTGATTTCAATTGATTACCCTGATGTCTAAAACATTAAATTAACAACTAAAATTGGCATCAACTAACGACTTTTTTACTGACACCAAAGTTACAGTAGACGTCAATTTGATGTTGCTTTTGCAAGATAGCAGTATTTAGCTACTATATTCATTATTTTGCAAGATGCTAATATTTAGATTAAAGTGCAACCTAAAGACTTTGCTTTGGGAAACCTGACGTCAAAATGACATGTTGAAAAATGCTAAATATTCTATTTCAGTTGACTACCCTGATGTCAAAACAACATCAAATTGACATCTAAAAATGGCGTAAAAAACAACCATTACTTTTGAGATCAAATTTAGATGTCAAGTTGATGTTATTCTGCTAGATGCTAGTATTTAGCTACCAGCACTTCATATTTTGCAAGATACTAGTATTAACTTAAACTGCCATTTAAAGACTTCACAGTGGACACCTTGATGTCAAAATAACATCAAAATTACATCAAGATCACATCAAAAAATATAAGTTGATTTAATTTCAATTGACTACCCTGATGTCTAAAACAACATCAAATTGACATCTAAAATTGGCGTAAAAACAACCAAGATTTTTGATGCCAAAGTTAGACAAGTTAAACAAGTTGATGTCGTTTTTGCAAGATACTAGTATTCAGCTATTTAATATTTTGCAAGATGCTAGTATTGGCGCCACGGTGGCGTAGTGAGTAGCACGTTCGCCTCACAGCAAGAAGGTCGCTGGTTCGAGCCCCGGCTGGGTCAGTAGGCATTTCTGTGTGGAGTTTGCATGTTCTCCCCGTGGTTGCGTGGGGGTTTCCTCCGGGGGCTCCGGTTTCCCCCACAGTCCAAAGACATGTGGTATAGGTAGGCTAAATTGTCCGTAGTGTATGAGTGTGAATGTGTGTGTGTATGGTTGTTTTCCAGAGATGGGTTGCGGCTGGAAGGGCATCCGCTGCGTAAAAAATATGCTGGATAAGTTGGCGGTTGATTCCGCTATGGCGACCCCGGATTAATAAAGGGACTAAGCCAACAAGAAAATGAATGAATGAAGATGCTAGTATTCAGATTAAAATGCGACTTAAAGACTTCGCAGTGGACAGCTTGATGTCAAAATAACATTAAAATCACGTCTAAAAAAAAAACATGTTGAAAAATGCAAATGGATTTGATTTAAATTGACTACCCTGATGTCTAAAACATCAAATTGACATCAAATTTGATTTTTGACACCAATTTTAGATGTCGTTCTAACATGAAGGTAGTTGGTAGTTACATGTATTTTAGGGATATTAAATCTAGTGTTAATTTGTAATTGAAGAGTTTAGATGAAAAAAAAAATCTTTCTTATATTATAATATTTTGTGTCGTTATTTTGGTGGTCAAAAGGGCATTAACGGATGTCAAATGTGACGTAACGTGAACATAATTGCTGATCCATTCAGGTGGATGTGACAAACAGAATAAATGAATAAATCTGTACTTATTTTAGATTTTGGACATCATTATTAAATTAAATTATATTGTTTATATTATAATAACATATATAATAATATATTTATGACATTTCAAGAAAAAATTTACTTATATGTCCAGCACAGCAGAAGTGTTTTGCTGTATTAGCAGAAGCTGGAGAGCAGAAGACGGATCAGCTGAAACACTGAATGCACAATAAATTCAGTTTGGTGAAAGTTTTTCATTTATTTGTTACCTTTGTAAGCGTGTCGGAGCAGGAGAAACCGGACTCAAAGTCTACGGTGAAGCACAGGATCTTCCCTTGACTGCTGCACATGTAGCTCTTGGACTGCAAACACAACACAAGAGCGATGTTTACACACAGTTCATTGTGTTTGCTGTAAACACTGTAAAACAACACACTCCACATTCATATTTAATCAGGCTTCTAAGAACACAGGACCAGGTTAATAATACACGCTCTGAAGAAAATATACAACATCTGATACCACGGTGCTTCCGCATGGAAAGTTTGCATGCATGCATCTCTAATGTCACACTCATAGCTATGTATATGTGTTTTTATTTACTGTATCTATGTATGTATTTACTTGTATATTTAGTTACTTATATATCTACTTACTCATATATTTATTTATCTATCTATTTACTTATATGTTTACTTGTATATCTACCTATTTACTTATATGTTTACTTACCTATATATCTACCTATTTACTCATATATTTACTTACTTATCTATCTATTTACTTATATATTTACTTATATATCTACCTGTTTACTTATATATTTACATATTTATTATTTATTTATATATTTACTTATATTCTTACTCGTTTACTTAATTACTTGTTTATATACTTACTCGTTTATTTACCTGCTTATATACCTACTCATTTACTTATTTATTTGCTTATATACTTACTCCATTATTTATTTACTTGCTCATATACTTACTCATTTACATTTTAACTTATACACTTATTTACTTTTACTTAGTCATTTACTTGTTACTTATTTATTTGCTTATATACTTACTCGTTTACATGTTTACTTATACACTTATTTACTTACTCATTAACTTGTTAACTTATGTACTTGCTTATATACTTACTCAACTTATTTACTTGCTTATATACTTACTCAATTACTTATTTATTTTACAATAATAATTTCTCATTTACTTGCTTATATACTCACTCAATAACTTTTTTACTTGCTTATAAATGTACTTATACATTTATTTACTTATACTAACTAATTTACTTATTTCATTATATAACTTACTTATTTACTTGCTTATATACTTGTTTACTTACTTATATACTTACTCATTTACTTGTTTACTTATTTAAATGCTTATATACTTAATTACTTATTTACTTAGACTTATGTATACCTACTAATTCTCGTTTACTTATTTACGTGCTTACTCAATTACTTATTTACTTACTTATTTACTTATATACTTACTCATTTACTTGATTATATACTTACTCATTTACTCAATTACATACTTAATCATTTACTTGTTTACTTATTTATTTGCTTATATACTTATTCAATTACTTATTTACTTACACTTATTTATGTATACTTACTAATTTTCTTGTTTACTTATTTACATGCTTACTCAATTACTTATTTACTTATACAATTCCTTATTCACTTATATACTTAATCATTTACTTGTTTATATACTTATTTATTTATACACGTATATATTTGCTTATGTACTTACTTATTTACTTGATTATATACTTAATTACTTTTTTATACACTCACTTATTTACTTACTTATACTTACTCATTTACTTACTTGCTTATTTACTTGCTTAAATACTGACTTAACTTATTTACTTGTTTATTTTACACTTATAATTACTCATTTACTTGCTTATATACTCACTCAATATTTTTTTTACTTGCTTATAAATTTACTTATACACTTCTAACTAATTTACTTATTTATTTGATTATATAACTCGATTACTTATTTACTTGCTTATATACTTACTCATTTAGTTGTTTACTTATTTAATTGCTTATATACTTACTCAATTACTTATTTACTTAGACTATGCATACCTACTAATTTTCCTACACTTATTTACTTATATACTTACCCATTTACTTGATTATATACTTACTCATTTACATATACACTTATATTCTTGCTTATATATTTACTCATTTACTTGATTATATACTTACTCATTTACTTGCTTAATTACTTATTTACTTATACACTCACTTTTATACTTATACTTACTCATTTACTTATTTACTTGCTTATATACTTAATTACTTTTTCACTTATCCATTTATTTACTTTTATACTTACTCATTTACTTGATTATATACTTACTCATTTACTTATATATTTACTAACCTGCTAATTTATTTATTGACTTATTTACAAAGGCATAGTCTTTTGTTTTGTTTTTTATATATAATTTTAAAAACATTAAGTCAAGTTTTTACATTTAAACTGACAATGAAACTGACAGTAAAAATGTTTGAACCTGACATTACTTTCTGCAATTAACACAAAATAATTGTATTTTTATTATTTGTATTTATTTTATAGTTCATATTAAAAATAAATTATCACTATGCCTTTGTTTTAAATTTTAAGAAATGTTTTAAGGTATGTCCCCTGTAAGTTTAGCATTTGTATTAGACACAATCAATTAGTTGATTATTAATTCACAGGGATTTTTACTATAAAACATTTAAAAAGGATACAGTATATAAAAAAAATACTATGCCTTTGCCTCAACCTTTATTGAAGTTAATATTTTTTATGACATGTCCTCTATATTTTTCCCTTACTTATTTTTTATTTAATAAATCATTTAATATGACTATTTAATGAATTGGTTGATTGTTATTTACAGGTGTTTATACTTTAACTATAAAAAATGTCAAAATAAAATCATGTACTAAAAAAAATACTCTGCTCTTGCATCAATATTTATTTATTGCATCAACATTTATTTATTTATTTTTATGTTTATTCATGAGTTTTGAATTAATAAATTTGTATAAACATTTAATCATTTAGTTGATTATAAATTTAAAGGAATTTGTACAATAAAAAGTTCACATTAAATTTAATCAACATTAATATGCCTTCAACATTTATTTGTGATTTAATAATTAAGGCATGTCCCCCATGTTTTGAATGAATTAATTTGTATTCAATAATTCAATTAATTAATATAAACATTTAATCAATTAGTTGATTATTAAATTACAGGAATAATTAACAAATGACATTACTGTAATTCTAAAATAGAATAGAACCATTGTCTTTTCTTTTTTTTTCAATTAAATGCTGATAAGATTGACAGAGTTAAAATCTGGTAGCTAATGGACTGACGGAGAGGAAGCTGAGCTCAATGTGTCTGATAATCTCAGAGTGTCAGGGTTTTGTTCACTATAATTACATTCCAGGAAGTTTGTGTTTGTGCTTCTGGTCAATGTGATTATAGAGACGCATCAGTATTCAAAACACACTGAGCCTCAAAATCACATTACAGTCAACTGCAGAGTCTTGAAGATCAGCCGACTGAACATTCATGCACAGCGCAAATACAAGGACATTATATTTAAAGTATTTATGTCATATACAATCTATACTGTTCTGTTTGAGATCTACAAATATGGACAATGCCAAGGTTATATAAATGTACATCAATGTAGATACAAAATATCTGGGGGTTTATGAAATTATTAAAATAAAAACTCTGATTATACCTATTTTTCACAGTATCTGCCTCCTGAATCATACGTTCAGCTTTAATTATTATGAGATGAAATGAAGTAAAGTTGTCGTCTTTTGTGTGTTTACGAAGTCAAATAATAATTTGCATAAATATATATTTAAAATAAAACTTCCTCTGGCAGGAAACTCTGGAAGGCATTGAGGCATGTCGTTATTCTCATTCATTTCTATAAAATGTTTAGGATGCAGCAATAGTAGATTAATTATGTCAACTCTGTTACTGTGATGTTTCAGTGGATTTCACATTCACTTTTTATAAAGAATATGGTGAAAATGTCTAACATTGTTTTTTTAGACTTGACGTGTGGTATCTGGTTTGAGGTTAGCATCTGGAGCTAAAGAACAAAATGTTGGAAAATGTCAACTCTGTTATTGCCAACTTCATTATTGTCAACTCTGTCAACTCTATTGTTGCCAGTTCCATTATTGCCAACTCCGTTATTGCCAACTCCGTTATTTCCAACTCCGTTACTGTCAATCTTATCAACTTCGTTATTGCCAACTCTGTCAACTCCATTATTGCCACATCTATTACTGCCAATTCTGTCAACTCCATTGTTGCCACTTCTATTATTATCAACTCCATTATTGTCAGCTCTCGTTTTGCCAACTCCATTACAGCCAAATTCGATATTGCAATTTCTGTTATTGCAAACTCTGTTACTGTCAACTCCGTTAAAGCCAACTGTGTCAACTCCATTACTGCCAACTCCTTCAACTCCATTATTGTTAACTCTGCCAACTCCATTATTGTTAAATCTGTTACTGTCAACTCTCGTATTGTCAACTCTATTACTGCCAACTCTGTTACCGTCAACTCAGTCATTGTCAACTCCTTTATTGTCAACTGCTTTATTGTCAACTCTGTTACTGCCAACTCTGTTACCGTCAACTCTGTTATTGTCAACTCTGTTACTGCAAACTCTTGTATTGCCAATTTTGTTACCATCAACTTCGTTAAAGCCAACTGTGTCATCTCCATTATTGCCAACTCCTTCAACTCTATTATTGTTAACTCTACCAACTCCATTACTGCCAACTTCGATATTGCCATTTCTGTTATTGCCAACTCTGTTACCATCAACTACGTTAAAGCCAACTGTGTCAACTTCATTCTAACTTCCAACTTCTTTATTGCCAACTTTGTTAATGTCAACTCTTTTATTTTCAACTCTGTCTACTGTTTTCAACTCTTTTGTCAACTCTTCAACACTTTTGTCAACAAAGTCCGCCAACTTTCTTTTTTCCCTACTCCATTACTGCCAACTTTGTTTTTGTCAACTCCTTCAACTCTATTACTGCCAACTCCATTATTGTCAACTCCGTTATTGTCAACTCCTCTATTGTCAACTCTATTGCTGCCAACTCTGTTATGGTCATCTCCATTACTGCCAACTCCATTACTGCCAACTCTGTTACCGTCAACTCTGTCATTGTCAACTCCTCTATTGTCAACTCTATTACTGCCAACTCTGTTATTGTCAACTCTGTTACTGCAAACTCTTGTATTGCCAATTTTGTTACCGTTAACTTCGTTAAAGCCAACTGTGTCATCTCCATTATTGCCAACTCCTTCAACTCCATTATTGTTAACTCTGCCAACTCCTTTATTGCCATCTCTGTTACTGTCAACTCCGTTATTGTCAACTCTGTTTTTGCCAACTCTCGTATTGTCAACTACATTACTGCCAACTTGGATATTGCCAACTTCGATGTTGCCATTTTTGCTAATCAACTGTTAATGTCAACTCTGTTAAAATCAACTTCGTTATTGCCAGCTGTGTCAACTCACGTTAACTTTGTTATTGCCAACTCCTTAATTACCAACTCCATTGTTGCCAACTCTGTTAACTCTGTTATAGCCAACTTCATAATTGCCATCTCCGTTCTTGGCATTTCTCTTGGTGTCAGTGTCGACTCTTTTAATGTAAACTCTGTCAACTCTATTACTGTCAACTCCATTATTGCCAACTCTGTTACCATTAACTCTTGTATTGCCAACTCCATTGTTGCCAACTCCATAATTGCTAATTCCGTAATTGCCAAATCTATTATTGCCAACTCCTTTATTACCAACTCTGTTTTTGCCAACTGCATTATTGCTACCTCTGTTATTGCCAACTCTGTCAACTCCATTTTTGCCAACTCTATCAACTCCATTACTGCCAACTCCATTATTGCTAACTCTGTTACTGCCAACTCTGTTATGGTCAACTCTGTTACTGCAAACTCTTGTATTGCCAATTTTGTCACCGTCAACTTCATTAAAGCCAACTGTGGTATCTCCATTATTGCCTATTCCTTCAACTCCATTATTGTTAACTCTGCCAACTCCATTATTTTCACCTCTGTTACTGTCAACTCCATTATTGTCAACTCGTATTGTCTCGTATTGTCAACTACCTTACTGCCAACTTCGATATTGCCATTTTTGTTAATGCCAACTGTTACAATCAACTCCATTCCAACTCCATTATTGTTAACATTTTTATTTTCAACTCTGTCTACTGTTGTCAACTCCTTTGTCAACTCTGGTACCGCCAACTTTCGTTTTGCCAACTCCATTACTGCCAACTTAGTTTTTGCCAACTTCTTCAACTCTATTACTGCCAACTCTGTTATTGTCAACTCTGTTACTGCAAACTATTGTACTGCCAATTTTGTTACCATCAACTTCGTTAAAGCCAAATGTGTCATCTTGATTATTGCCAACTCCTTCAACTCCATTATTGTTAACACTACCAATTCCATTATTGCCAACTCTCATATTTTCAACTCCATTACTGCCAACTTCGATATTGCCATTTCTGTTATTGCCAACTCTGTTACCGTCAACTCCATTAAAGCCAACTGTGTCAACTCCATTCCAACTTCATTATTGCCAACTTTGTTACTTGCAACTTTTTTATTTTCAACTCTGTCTACTGTTGTCATCTCCTTTGCCAACTCTGGTACCGCCAACTTTCATTAGGCCAACTCTATTAAAGCCAACTTTTGTTTTTGCCAACTCCTTTAACTCCATTACTGCCAACTCCATTACTGCCAACTCCGTTATTGTCAACTCCTCTATTGTCAACTCCTTTATTCTCAACTCTATTACTGCCAACTCTGTTACTGCCAACTCTCATATTGCCATCTCTGTTACCGTCAACTTCGTTAAAGCCAACTGTGTCATCTCCATTACTGCCAACTCCACTACTGCCAACTCTGTTACTGTCAACTCTGTTATTGCCAACTCTCGTATTGTCAACTCTATTACCGCCAACTTCAATATTGCCATTTCTGTTATTGCCAACTCTGTTACCCTCAACTCTGTTAAAGCCAACTGCATCAACTCCATTACTGCCAACTTCATTATTACCAACTTTTTTACTGTCAACTCTTTTATTGTCAACTCTGTCTACAGTTGTCAACTCCTTTGTTGACTCTGGTACTGCCAACTTTGTTTTTGCCAACTCCTTCAACTCTATTACTGCCAACTCTGTTACCGTCAACTCTGTTATTGTCAATTCCTTTGTCAACTCTGTTACTGCCAACTCTCGTATTGCCAACTCCATTACTGCCAACCTTGTTTTTGTCAACTCCTTCAACTCTATTACTGCCAACCTTGTTTTTGTCAAGTCCTTCAACTCTATTACTGCCAACTGTTACCGTCAACTCTGTTATTTTCTATTTCTGTTATTACCAATTGTTACCGTCAACTCTGTTATTTTCTATTTCTGTTATTACCAATTCCGTTACCGTCAACTCCGTTAAAGCCAACTGTGTCAACTCCAATAATGCCAACCTCAGTTTTGCCAACTCTGTTACCGTCAACTCTGTTATTGTCAGCTCTGTTACTGCCAACTCTCGTATTGCCAACTCCATTAGTGTCAATTCTGTTATTGCTAACTCCGTAATTGCCTACTTTGTAATTGCCAACTCTGTCAACTCCATTATTGTCAGCTTCTTTATTGCCAACTCCGTCAACTTTATTATTGCTAACTTAGTTATTGCCAACTCTATCAGTGGTTTCAAAGTTTAACAACGAGTTAAATAACTGGTAACAGGATCAAATGTTCCATTGTTGCATTATTTCACATTGATAATGGATTAGGTTTACTGTAAATTATACATTTCTTGTATATCATTCCACTTTAAGGAGAATGAATGGAAAACGCTTGAAATGTATCCACAGTTCTGGAGAGAGTCTCAGAGAAAAACACTGACAGCAGCAGCAGGTCTCAGAGCTGCATCAGTGCGTCTCGCCTGCTTTGCATTTCCAAATCAAATGCTCAGAAGAGGAAACATTTGTAGCCAAATATGCATGAAATGTAACAGTAATATTCAGTGTATTACAGTTAGTGGCTCTTGAACTCAATTAGAGGCGAGCAGGAGAGCGAGTGTTGCTGGATGCCAGTGACATTTTCATTAAGCAACACGATCAAGCAAATCTGTCAAGCTGGAGATGAAGACACCACACACACACACGACACAAACACACAAGGCATTAATGACTACAAACTAAACACAATTCACAAACACACACATGCACAAATGACAAACATACATGACACACACAAGCGCACATGAGAAATGACAATAAACAAGTCAACTCACAAACACACAAACACAACACAAATGACACGCAAGACACAAAAACGAGACACACACATGCACATGAGACACAACTGTCAAACACACGCATGGCACACTCAAAAGACAAACACACAATCTCAAAAATGACAAACAACACATACACAACACAAATGTCAAACACAAAACACAAATGACAAAAAAGACATACATGATACACACACACTCATTCATGCATTCATTTGCTTGTCGGCTTAGTCCCTTTATTAATCTGGGGTCGCCACAGCGGAATGAACCGCCAACTTATCCAGCATATGTTTTACACAGCAGATGCCCTTCCAGCCACAACCCAATCACTGGGAAACATCCATACACACTCATTCACACACATACACTACGACTAATTTAGCTTACCCAATTCACCTGTACCACGTCTTTGGACTTGTGGGGGAAACCGGAGCACCCGGAGGAAGGCTCCCAGTCGAGGCTCAAACCAGCGACCTTCTTGCTGTGAGGCAATTGTGCTACCCACTGGCCTGATGCAAATACTATACACTTCACTACAGTATAGTTCAAAAACACTATAGTATCAACCATAAATTACTATAGTATTTTTACATGTGGGTCGTTTCTCTTGGAGGACAGACATTTGGATTTGCTGGATGTGTGTGTGTGTGTGTGTGTGTGTGTGTGTGTGTGTGTGTGTGTGT
>CAIGQQ010031581.1:286097-314339 GCA_903798035.1 Danio albolineatus
AATGTCATTATTTGGAATTTAAATAAAATAAAATAAAATAATACATTTAAATTATGAAATAATATAATAAAACATTTTTAAAAATAGCTTTATTTTAATGTATTATTTGTAATTTATTGGAATTTAAATGAAACTGATAAATTAAACAAATAAAATAAAGAAAAATCAAATACAATAAATAAATTAATAATTTTGTATATATAAATTATTTACTCATACAAATAATTATTATTTGTAATTAATTGTATTTGTGTCACGGTTGTGGGTTGGGGAAAAGGAGAGCGAGGACTCATGTGCAGCAATGGATGTTTATTTATAATGAAAGAAAATAAAAGGGAAAAATAAACAACCCCGAGGGGAAAAAATAAACAAATAATTAAACAAACAAACTTGATCGGCTGGTAGGTATCAGGACTGGAAACAGGACAGGAGACAGGACAAGACTAGAACTCATGAAGATCGACAACGAACTGGCACAGGACAGCAGACATGAGGAGAATTTAAAGCATACATGATTAACACACAAACAGGTGAACATAATAGACTAATAATGGGTTAACAAGGAGGGTGGAGCTAGACAATAGACAGGAGAGCGCATGACAAACACAAGCCACGCACTCACATAAACACAAGCACGCGGTGTGTGTGTAAACACACACACCACGTGCTAAACACAACAACAGAGGACTCAACGCGAGACAGAAGCGCACGATAAAATGAAAACATCTCACCGTGCAATCACACATGCAGCGTGCATGTTTCAACCCAGCGCCACCCGAAACAGAACCCGACTAGACTAAAAGGCGCTGGGAAATGAAACGCACGCCGCAGACAAACAAATCACAAGGACAAGAGCGCGCGATCGCGAACACGCCCAGGCCCCGCGCGCCCGCATCACGCGGGAGCGCGCAAGGTCCGAGCGCGCCCACAACCGGCACTCTAACAAGGACCACACAGGACTAGACAAAGGTAGTGTCCGGACTCTGCCACCGAAAACAAGAATTAAAAAGACTGAAGTGGCAGAACCGTGACAATTTGCAACTTATTGGACTATTATTGGAATTTAAATAAAATAAAATACATCAATACAATAAACAAATAAAATATATATTTTATTTTATTGCTTTTATTTGTAATTAATTGTAATTTAAATCAAATTAATATAATAAAAATAAAATAATAATACTAATAAAATGCAATAAAATTATTTATTTTATTATTTTTTAATTGTATGGTTTGTAATTTACTAGAACAAAAATAATAAAATTAAAAATAATATAAAAAACAAAACAATGAAAGTAATGGAAAAAAACATTTATTTTATTTTATTATTTTAAATGTTATTATTTGTATTTTATTAAAAATTTAAATAACACATAATTACATGTAATAAATATTTCCTTTAATATTTGTCATTGTATTATTTGTAATTTATTATAATTTAAATTAAAAAAAAATATTAAATAAAATGTAAAAAAAATATATATTTTTATTTTTAATTGTATTATTTGTAATTTATTGGAATTGAAATAAAAATGCTATAATCTGAAAAGTCTCTATGGTGATGGAATCAATTCCCAGGTTTCCCAGCATGCAGGTCTCTATGGATGAAGTCAAATACTTGCATTAAAACTCAACACACATCTGCAGACCGTGCCTATTTTTTAAATAAATAAATTTTACTGCTTACTGTCACCTCACGTTAGCGTCACCTAAATTAAAGAGACAAGGCTATTTCACACACACACACACACATACACACACACAAAGACAAATGAAACGGTGTGTTGTGTTTGTCAGTATGTTAAATTTCAACAGAGTCTTCTAAAAAACTCTTCATTGTGGGATGGTTCGTGTTTAAGTTACGTCTCGTCTCATGGAATATGCTGGTTAGGTGTGTACTCTAGTATCCTGTACAACAAAGATGCACGCTTCCAATGCACTGACAATTTATGTCAACACAAATCATGTTTCTGGCCTGAGAACATGACCAATGCAAGATTGCGTTTGTTATGGAATCACTACATATGCATTAACATTAATGTTTACATTTAACTTCTGAGAAACATACGCTATATAAGTATATAAGTGCAAAGATGTCTATATATGTATTCTGCATTCTGAAATACTTCACACTGTTATTGACTGCTGAACTTCAGCAAATATCAGTAGCATCATAATTTAAGTAATGTATTTATAACTTAAAAATGTGTTAAATTAAATTAAATTAAATTAATCTCACAATTCCGGTTGTGAGTTAGTATGGGTAACAGTGAAATTAATAATGAAACAATATTTTTGGTTTACATTAAAAACTCAGTATTACATTTTTTAAATACAAAATTTTTTCCAATATTATATTTATAAATAATAATAAAATCTACTGCAAAGACAATTACTGTCTCGGCATCAGTCCATCTCGCCTGTTTCACATTTCCAAATCACATCAAATGCTTAGAAGAGGAAACATTAGTAACCTAATCTAAATAATCAAATAATAAATAATCTAAATAATTAAGAATTAAAGATAATAAAATAATTATAAATAAAATTAATTATAAAAAAAAACTTGTATTATATAAAAATAAACTTTGTATAATAAAATAATTCAAAAAACAATGTATTAAAAAAAGCTAAACGGGCACCACCTCTTTGTTTCAAACCTTCACAACACCAGTGATTTCAATTGTAAAAAACTGTAAACATGCTACAGTTAAAAAAAAATAAAAAATCATAACCTGGTTAACAGGAAGTTACTTTAACTTATATACACTCACCGGCCACTTCATTAGGTACATCTGTCCAACTGCTCGTTAATGCAATGTCTAATCTATTCAGCCAATCACATGGCAGCAATGTAGACATGGTCGAGTCGATCTGCTGCAGTTCAAACCGAGCATCAGAATGGGGAAGAAAGATGATTTAAGTGACTTTGAACGTGGCATGGTTGTTGGTACCAGACGGGCTGGTCTGAGTATTTCAGAAACTGCTGATCTACTGGGATTTCCACGCACAACCATCTCTAGGGTTTACAGAGAATGGTCTGAAAAAAAGAAAATATCCATTGAGCGGAAGTTCTGTGGGCGCAGATGCCTTGTTGATGCCAGAGGTCAGAGGAGAATGGCCAGACTGGTTCCAGCTGATAGAAAGGCAACAGTAACTCAAATAAGCACTCGCTACAACCGAGGTCTGCAGAAGAGCATCTCTAAATGCACAACACGGCCAACCTTGAGGCAGATGGGCTACAGCAGCAGAAGACCACACCGGGTGCCGCTCCTGTCAGCTAAGAAAGGAAACTGAGGCTACAATTCACACAGGCTCACCAACACTGGACAATAGAAGATTGGAGAAACGTCGCCTGGTCTGATGAGGCTCCATTTCTGCTGCCACATTCGGATGGTCGGGTCAGAATTTGGCCTCAACAACATGAAAGCATGGATCCATCCTGCCTTGTATCAACGGTTCAGGCTGGTGGTGGTGGTGTAATGGTGTGGGGGATATTTTCTTGCCACACTTTGGGCACATTAGTACCAGTACTGGTTTCTTGAACATGACAATGAGTTCACTGTACTCAAATGGCCTCCACAGTCACCTGAACTCAATCCAATAGAGCACCTTTGGGATGTGGTGGAACGGGAGATTCACATCATGGATGTGCAGCCAACAAATCTGCAGCAACTACGATAATTTACCATAAAATTTAGAAATTTCCTACTCTATATTTAATGTTTTTTACAGTAAATTCAACAGATTTTTTCAGTGTACGCTGTAAAGATGTCAGCGGTTTTAATGGTAAAATAAAAACTGCAAAAATGCTACAGTAAACATCCATAATCGGATTAACAGTAAGTTTCCTTACTATATATATGGTGAATAACCATTATCTGACTATCCCAGAATTCCTTTTTATATTTTTTGTTGTCATTACTATGGTAAAAACCACAGCTGCCATTTTTTCGACCTTTCTTTTGTCACAGTGTACATTTGGCAACACAAATGAGGAAAAAGTATGAAAATCTCCTTTAAAACTCTGTGAAAGAACAACAGATTCAGTGGACTTCACTTCCATGAGATTTCCTCAGAGGCGATGGTCCTTTCATTTAAACAAAAACACAACGCAGTGAAGCCAAAGAAGTGCAGATCCTGAACTCCCGCTGACTCCCTCACATGACTGCTCTGGATATAAACAGATTCTAAAATCTGATAATAAAAGCGCGCAGCTTTAGGGGGTCTGCATCGGTGCGGTCAGCCTTCAGGACGGACAGTGGCAGATAATCAGTGTATTTCCTTGTTTGGGAGCTGCGCATCTTTGCCCTTTCTGTATCTCAGCAATGCAGTGATTTAGATGGTGTCTGACAGCTTCGCTCCTTTGTATTATTTATAAATGTCTGGTTAAGGCTAGTGAACAGCAGCTCGTGGGCTCAGGGCTGCTTTCTGACCCGCTGCTTTCAACAAACCAGACAAAAATAATAATAAAATAAAGCACCAGCTTTGGAATCCTTGAATAGACATTCACTGAGACGCAACGAAGCACACGTGTTTGGACATATTCATAGAAAACGCTTTGATGACCTTACTGAATCGCTTTAATGGCCTTAATGAATTCACAGTAAAAGATCTGCTTCTTCTGCTAAATAGTAGCTATTTAAAAAGTCATAAGTCTTCTGTTGGTTTCTAAAGACATTTTATGTTGCGTTTAATTCAATGAGTCAATGTCAACATAAGGATGGATTCATAAATGCTTTAGTGAACATGAAAAGTGCTACTGCTATCAGAAAAGTATTTAAACTAAATAAATGAAGTTTTACTTGCGTAAATGCTCAAAGTTATCAAACATATATAGAAATCTACTATATCAGTGGTCCAGTACAGGTCTGTGGATCAATTAGTACCGGTAATCATTAATTATTTAGGTTTTATTTATTGTCTGAACGATCTTTTATTTTGAAAAATCTTTTATTTTGAAAGTCGACCATATTCTCTTGGTTATATCCCGGTCACTTGAGCACCAAAAATCAACCCACAAGCAGCAAAATGAGTAAGGCCCCGTTAACACTGCCAGTTCACCAGCATGGACCACGCCACACTTTGAGCTAGACTTTACTGTAGGGATGAAAGGGATGGTAAGAGAACAGTGGGATGAAGGGGAGTAAGATGATAACTGGTGAACAGGCGGGGAGGTTGATCAGGTGTCCTACATTGCCCAGAGACTCAGAGTGGGGGTACTGTCTCTTGTGATATTTTGGCAGAGCGATTGGACCCCCTGATTGAACCTACATGTAGGAGTGAAGAGGGTTATAGGACTGTGAATGGGAAGTGAGGAAATAGAGGGAGGGAGGGAGGGTTTAAAGAGAACGAGAAGAACAGTGCTAGAGGGATGGTCTTCCTTAAATAAGTTTAAGGGAGTAGGTGATTGGTTAAGGAGACAAAGTGAGGCGTGGTTCCGCCACTGAAGCTTTATTAACAAGTTAACTCCATTTAAATGTGACCCAATTCTGATCGGATCTGTTCTATGACCGTGTAACCGCAAAACAAAATGTGGAATCCTCCTTATGTGGAAGTAAATCAGACATAAATAGGATATGTGACAATATGGGATATATGACAATGCGATGGAATTCCATGGTCTGTTGAAACTCTTGATTCTGATTGGCTGGAGGGTGTGCTATATTTCGTTGAAACGCACAGGTTGTTCCAGTCAGTTTCGATCACAGTTGGAAATAAATGCGCTTCTCCCAAACATTTACAGTTACCATAGCAACTCGCATGTGCTGCACAGGAAACCGATGAGCTGTTAATGGCAGACAGGAAATTGGCAAAATTAGGAAAATACTCAACTATGCCACAAAATCAAGTTCTATGAGTTTTTCAAGCGAGAATGTGGTTATTTTAAAGTCAAATCGGCCGTTTGTGTGTAAGGAAAGCGTGCCTTTAAAAATGTTGGAAGCTCCAGGCGGTCAGCGGCAGCTCCGCGAACGGCTCCCCTTGAGGGAAGCCTAATGTCGGCCAGACCATCTCGAGACCCGCCGCTGGATCTAATCTCGTGCATCTCTGTTGTTAAAACGGGATATATAATTAATCTTTGGTGTATCTACATTTGAACCGATAATTTGTTCTCAGGTGTTTTTTTTTGGCAGATCTCAAAGATAAGTTTCATAATTAATCTATGAGCATAAATAATGTAATATTACACTGATCCTGTGTGTTTGGCTGATTGCTTTTGTTTTAAAGAAGATAAATAAAGCAGAATGTTCTCCTACGTGTCCTGATATGTTCTTTCATTATGCAAAATTCACCTATATTTAACAGCAGATATTTCTTTGGCTGCTTCAAAGACTCTAGAGTATACTTGAAAATGTGTATTTAATTGATATGGAACCTTTTATAAAATTTGTATGTTTATTATGAAATGGAAATCATGAAAATTTTGCTATAGCTACTGTAGGTGGGCCAGCTTTCGCAGTATTAAAGGTAAAGTTACGACAAAGCCAATATACAGATCCTCCATCGTCAGAGAACCGCTAGAAAGTAGACAAAAGAAACGTGTGACTGAGAATGTGACTAGAAACACACTCCAGGTGTGACTGGGAATGTCTCATTTGTCCACCTGTGATCGGACTGATGAAATTGCATCTTAATAATATTAGCAGGTATAAACAGCACGCACATGTTCTCTCTTTCTCTCTGTCAGCCTGTCACAGCTGATTCAGTGGAGGGACTAGAAAATCTAACATGGAAAAACTAATAAAAAATCTGACAAATATTGCGCTGCAAACAACAAAACTATTTTAAACTTAGGCCTACCTTGGCAAATGACCATGGACAAAGCGGGATAATAACAGCTTGCCGTGCGTTAAAGGATTTTAATGCACTCCGCTGCAAGTTCTCAAGGTCCTTTGCCTCTACATCGTGCGCCGTTGATTATCGCTTACATATATATACATATACACATACACATCTGTGAAATTCAAACATAAACTTTGATGCATTCGAAATTCACAATTCATGCTATTAACAAACTTTAAGATTAATCAATTAAGATTAAGACTTTTAGCACAAGCAACGTCTAATCAGATGCTTTTTAATAGTCAATGTAGTAGTTGGGTGTAGTTATGGTCTAGGATTAGGGATGTAGAATAAGTTTATACTTTATAAATAATAAATAGTGATCTTAATAATAGAATAAGCCAGTAGTTAATCGTGAGGATTGTTTTCTAGAACCCAGTTTAGTGATTCAACTATTTGTGCTTTTCTTCACGGAAATGTTTCATGCTGAAACGGTTAATCAATAAATGTTTATTACAAACAAATATGTACCAAAAATGTGTGAGATATGGGGGAAAAAAGGCCAAATCCACACACTTTTGAATTTGATTTAACTTTTAAAGCAATCACTAGTCCCAGTTTAGTGTTTTGATGAATAAAATAACATCGTACATCTTGAATGGAGTGAGAATAATTTGAAATATTCTGTAGAAACAAAAACATCACAGCTTTTTTTTTTTCATACTGTGCAAATGTAAAGGTCAAATTAATCACATTAGCCACGGTCACAGGCTGTAATATATTTGGGGGTAAAATGATTTGAACGCAAGTGTCCATTAATCAACTCAAACATCACAGTCTGTCTCGTTCACGCTGCGCTCTTCAAGGACATGAAAAACACCATTTGAAATCGGCCCTGGAAGTAAGGATTAAATGGACACGCAGTACATTTTGCTGTCATATTTTGGCAGCATGACACCATGAGCATTTCTATTACGCCTTTTTGTGGCCTTTACTCCCACAATTAGCATCAAATAAAATGTGTTAGAGGAGGATTTTGATGTCTTGCATGGAATATGACATTCAGAGAGCCAGTAATCTGCTCTAAAATATGAGCAAATCACCACTGACTAAACACCCACACGTTATTTATAAGTTTTTCCATGCTATTTTTACATAAAAAGTCTGAATTGTTGGGTAGAATTTTGCAAGTACTTATGCACAAGTGATATAGTTCATTCAGAGAAAAAAGATGCGAGAGGTTGTGAGATAATTCTAAGAAGCAATTGCTGAAATGTGTGTTAAAGGTGTCATACTGCACTGGTTTAATAAGTTGAATTGTTCTCTGATATCTACATAGTAGGTTTATGGCTTCGGTAAGTTAAAAAATATATATTATAAGCTCATTTCTCACTCCATAAAATCCTCCTATAATTAGAATAATTGCGTCCATAATTGGTCCATAACATGGTCCATAATTGACCTTATATGGTTCGCCTCCTCCATTCAGCTTCTTTACTTTCCTTTTACTCTTTACTTTACTCCTTTACTTTGGTGGAGTAAGGAAACGGTGGAAACTCATTCTACTGAGGACATCCATTAGCAGACATATTTAATTTAGTTTGTTAACAGCAAAGGTTTGTTTCAAAACTATTTTTAAATTCAGGTCTAGTTTCCAGCAAACAAATAAATGAACAATAATAATGAAGTGTGGCCATATATGGTTCGTATCGTGAATATTGATGAGCTCCGCTTTGACGTGACGCTCTTAAGGACACTGTTAGGTCCTGTGTTGGACATGTTTGTGTTGTTCTTTTGTGATCTGCAGAGCCTGCATGGTTGCTGATTGGTGGGTGGGTCATCTCACCCATTACGTTGTGCCTATAAAGTGTCCAACATTTGACATGAGAATAGAGCTCGATCAGTCGGACTTCCCTGACTGGCGTTTTGACCATTTTATTTGACTTTGTTTTGGATCATGAGCTCAGTTCACTACCATGCACCCGCTTTTCACTACTGACTTTCTAATTATTCTGACTTTGATTGCTTTAAATACTTTTGTTACTTGTGCCTAGGCATGGGACGATAACTGTTTTCAAGGATTACAGCGGTTTGGAAAATTTTCTGCTATACCATTCCTAAGGTATGTGTACGATTTTTTATTTACATTGTTTTTTTTGTTTTTTTTTTAAGGACAACAATATCTCCAGCAGAAGAGATGCCTTTTTAAATTGTAAAAATATTGTTTTTGAAACAAATGAAGACCGCAGAAGTCAATAATTCCTTCAGCCTGACACTTTTACTGTTCCAAAATATTTTAAATGTTTCTCAAAATATAATATATTGTGTTTAAAAGGGAAAGAAGTTTTTGTTTTTTACCCAGACATTTAAAAAGAATATATTTTAGGACAGTCATCACAATACTACGAAACTGTGATGTTTTTATCTAAGGTTATCATACCGTCAGAATCTTATACTGGCCCATGCCTATGCCGTTTTGTTAATAAATCATTTCTCTTTTCAATTTACCTGGTCCGCATTGTCTCTCTAAAAAAGT
The DNA here is from genome assembly GCA_903798035.1 of Danio albolineatus. Classification (NCBI taxonomy): domain Eukaryota; kingdom Metazoa; phylum Chordata; class Actinopteri; order Cypriniformes; family Danionidae; genus Danio; species Danio albolineatus. The sequence goes on from CAIGQQ010031581.1 coordinate 295,420, forward strand.
AAAGCCCCAGTCAGATCACACGATTTTTATTGTCGGTTACGAAAGTCACTATGTCAGATTATACGATTTTTTCTTGATAAAATCTTGACTCGTCGTAGGTTACAGATGTGCCAGACTACACATTCCTTCACGATCAGTCATGCCATGACGTCTACGATGTACATTATTTCCCAAATCAGTGTTGCTATCATAACATTTCCTAATGCAATTTAATTTTTTTTTAAATCTTATTTCAACCTCAATAAACACTGATGCTGGCTGACAACTAATAACAACATTAAAGGCATTCGGTATGACATTCACAGGATCAAACTATTATGTTTCCTTTTTAATATTAATATATTTGTTAGAAATCTAAATGTATATTTTCCTGCCAATGTTGCTATTAAACACTTTCTTGCCTGAACATAAAATGAAAGCACATCCATTAGCAGCTGTGAAGCATTGAAGCATTAATTAAATCCGTATTTTCCACGGAGCGGAACAAATCATCACTGCACAGTTGGACGGGTAAAAAAAACTAATTCGTATATGTTTCTTGGAAAAAAAAAGGAATCGGTTGTCGTGAACTATGCCACATTACACGAGAAGACACGATTGAATCTTGTATCACGACGCCTATTTGTCGCTTACGATTCTCTACGATGCCCTGCGTCAAGAAAATCGTGGCAAAATCGTGTGATCTGAATGGGGCTTAATATTAACCTATTTTGCTCACCAGATCTGTTGTGGATAAAGGCTAAATTATAATTAAACTTTACAAAAGAGAGTGATAGAGATGTATCGCGTTGTATTTGTAAGCTATAGTCAAAAAAAGCATGCCTGGCGCTGCTGTTGCTCAGTAGCGCAACTAATAATTTAACAATTTGGAGACGTATGCAGTTTGGAGCTGTTGTTTTGGAGACTTATAAATCACTATATGGGGCAAAAGAACAGGACGTGTGTTTGAATGTAGGCTAATGGATGTCTTCAGTGAAGCAAGTTTCCACTGTTTCATTATCCACGGAAGTAAAAGAGTAAAATAAAGAGTAAAAGTAAAGTAAAAGAAAGTAAAGAGGCCGAATGGAGGAGGCTCGTTCTTTATCCTCGCGCTGCAGATGCTCTGTTTAACTGTTTTAAACCAAGCAGAGTCTCATCTCCCATTCCCTTTCAGAGTCAGTTACATCATGCCATGGTGCATTTGCTGTTTACATGGCAGACTTTATAAGTAGAAAAACTGAACCCTTCACTAGTGAGAAAACAGTTAAACAGAGCATCTGCAGAGCGAGGATAAAGAACAAGCCTCCTCCATTCAGCCTCTTTACTTTCTCTTTACTTTACTTTTACTCTTAACTTTACTCCTTTACTTACATGGAGCAAATAAACGGTGGAAACTCACTCCATATTAATCCACATATTAAATTTGGTTTGTTAAGTGTAAAGATGTTTCAAAACCGTTTTAAAATTCAGTTCTTATTATATCCAAACTAGTTATATCCAAACACACATCCTATTCTTATAAGCGTCGGGCGATGTCGACCAATTTGGCATCGTACTATGTCTAATGTGAAGTATCATGATAGACGATGGCATCGTCGTCATAGGCGGCGGTGAATTATTTATTTATGAATAATTTATTCATAAGGAATTAATTATTTGCAGCCTAACGCTTCAACTACCTGATCCGCATGGTCTTTGTTTCACCCATAACCAAATCATAAATAAATAAAGATAAGTTACACACAAATGACCACCTGTCAATCACTTGGTCCCATAAGTCCACAAAGTGGCGCAAATGGATTTTCTATTAAACAATGTGGCGCAAAATGTAAAAATTGGCATTGCGCTGGTGTAAAAATAGCAACAAATCATGCCATACAAACTGTGAGAACTGCAAGATGTAACCTAACAAATGCAAGGTGTGAGCCACGAATTTAAAAAAAAGTAACAAATATGAGCTGTAAATTCTGAACTGAGCATTAAAGTCAGCTTCATCGTCTCAGGTTGAGCAGTTGAACCCTGAACAAACACCTCACACTCTGTCTCATTCCCTCTTCCCTCTTCAAGAACATTACAAAATGCCATTTAAAATCCGCCCTGGAAATAAAGATCAAGTGGACACAATGTAAACACCACTGCCGTAACTTGGAGGAGGCTTGTTCTTTACCCTCGCGCTGCAGATGCTCTGTTTGATTGTTTTGAGCATGACGTGCGCTAAACCAATCAGAGTCTTATCTCCCATTCCCTTTAAGAGTGAGTTACATCATGCCATGGTGCATTTGCTGTTTACATGGCGGACTTTATAAGTAGAAAAACTGAACCCTTCACTAGTGAGAAAACAGTTAAACAGAGCATCTGCAGCGCGAGGATAAAGAACAAGCCTCCTCCATTCAGCCTCTTTACTTTCTCTTTACTTTACTTTTACTCTTAACGTTACTCCTTTACTTACATGGAGCAAATAAACGGTGGAAACTCACTCCATATTAATCTACATATTAAATTTGGTTTGTTAAGTGTAAAGATGTTTCAAAACAGTTTTAAAATTCAGTTCTTATTATATCCAAACTGGTTATATCCAAACACACATCCTATTCTTATTAGGGTCAGGCGATGTCGACCAATTTGGCATTGTACGATGTCTAATGTGAAGTATCATGATAGACGATGCATCGTCGTCATAGGCGGCGGTGAATTATTTATTTATGAATAATCAATTAATTCATAAGGGATTAATTATTTGCAGCCTACCGCTTCAACTACCTGACCCGCATGGTCTTTGTTTCACCCATAACCAAATCATAAATAAATAAAGATAAGTTACACACAAATGACCACCTGTCAACCACTTGGTCCCATAAGTCCACAAAGTGGCGCAAATGGATTTTCTATTTAAACACTGTGGCGCAAAACGTGAAAATTAGCATAGCGCTGGTGTAAAAATAGCAACAAATCATGCCATACAAACTGTGAGAACTGCGAGATCTAACCTAACAAATGCAAGGTGTGAGCCACGAATAAAAAAAAAAGTAACAAATATGAGCTGTAAATTCTGAACTGAGCATTAAAGTCAGCTTCATCGTCTCAGGTTGAGCAGTTGAACTCTGAACAAACACCTCACACTCTGTCTCATTCCCTCTTCAAGAACATTAAAAAAAACATTAAAAATCCGCCCTGGATATAAAGATCAGGTGGACACACTGTAAACACCGCTGCCGTAACTTGGAGGAGGCTCGTTCTTTACCCTCGCGCTGCAGATGCTCTGTTTAACTGTTTTAAAACAAGCAGAGTCTCATCTCCCATTCCCTTTAAGAGTCAGTTACATCATGCCATGGTGCATTTGCTGTTTACATGGCAGACTTTATAAGTAGAAAAACTGAATCCTTCACTAGTGAGAAAACAGTTAAACAGAGCATCTGCAGCGCGAGGATAAAGAACGAGCCTCCTCCATTCAGCCTCTTTACTTTCTCTTTACTTTTTTACTCTTTACTTTACTCCTTTACTTACATGGAAAGTTTAAAAATTAGCATTGCACTGGTGTAAAAATAGCAACAAATCTTGCCGTACAAACTGTGAGAACTGCGAGATCTAACCTAACAAATGCAAGGTGTGAGCCACGAATTTAAAAAAAGTAAAAAATATGAGCTGTAAACTCTGAACTGAGCATTAAAGTCAGATTCATTGTCTCAGGTTGAGCACTTGAACTCTGAACAAACACCTCACACTCTGTCTCATTCCCTCTTCCCTCTCCAAGAACATTAAAAAATGCCATTTAAAATCCGCCCTGGAAATAAAGATCAAGTGGACACATTGTAAACACCGCTGCCGTAACTTGGAGGAGGCTTGTTCTTTACCCTCGCGCTGCAGATGCTCTGTTTAACTGTTTTAAAACAAGCAGAGTCTCATCTCCCATTCCCTTCAAGAGTCAGTTACATCATGCAATGATGCATTTGCTGTTTACATGGCAGACTTTATAAGTAGAAAAACTGAACCCTTCACTAGTGAGAAAACAGTTAAACAGAGCATCTGCAGCGTGAGGATAAAGAACAAGACTCCTCTATTCGGCCTCTTAACTTTCTCTTTACTTTTTTACCCTTTACTTTACTCCTTTACTTACATGGAAAGTAAGTTTAAAAATTTGCATTGCGCTGGTGTAAAAATAGCAACAAATCTTGCCGTACAAACCGAGAACTGCGAGATCTAACCTAAAAAATGCAAGGTGTAAGTCACAAATTTAAAAAAACTAAAAAATATGAGCTGTAAACTGAACTGAGCATTAAAGTCAGCTTCATTGTCTCAGGTTTAGCTCTTGAACCCTGAACAAACACCTCACACTCTGTCTCATTCCCTCTTCCCTCTCCAAGAACATTACAAAATGCCATTTAAAATCTGCCCTGGAAATAAAGATCGAGTGGACACCCTGTAAACACCACTGCCGTAACTTGCCAGCACATCACCATTGAAGCATTTCTATTTGTGACCTTTACACTCTCAATTACCCTCAAATAAAGCGTTATCACCACGTTCGATGATGTCTTTCGTGAACTATGATATCCAGAGAGCCACTAATCTGCTCCGCTAAGCCATAATATGAGTGAATCAGCCTTGATTAAACACCGCCAGCAGAGCGCTAACGCTACATAATGCTCATGAGCCATAAATAAACATCTCACAGTCATGCACACTTGCAGATTGGAGATCTGTGTGTGTCGCAGGGGCCGTTTATACATCCGCAGCACCGCATTTGACCCCCGGGGTGGTGTTTAAGACGACTTAAATGTGAGTAACGCAAGTCTCCGGAGCCGCTGAGCCTTAAATCCCCTTCATCCCATGAACTTATGTTAGCATATACTTCATAATAGGCGCCCTGCAGGAGTTCATTGCGGCGGCAGAGATGCGGCAGACCTTTAGGTAATTTAACGGCTCAGCGAGGAGAGGTTTTACAGAAAAAAAAACCCCACACACACTCTTCAGAGGAATTTAATTAAAGTGGTAATAACATTTGAAACGCACAAATCAGACACGGCCACGCACGCACTGCTGACAGATGCAGAAATCAATGCTTCACTTGTCATATGAAGCTTTTCTTTTGTGTTGAATCTCTTCTGGTGTCACTTTAAAGCTGTAATGCTGATTGACGGGGTATGTTTGAAATTATGAGGCACTTTCTTTGTTACCGTAAGGGAAGCAAAGAATAAACGCTGGTATATTTGTATTACTGCAATTTGATGATTGTGTTTAGACAATAGTTTGTTTAAAGAGAACCTATTGTGTAAAAATCAACTCATTCTCAAAACGTAGCCCTGTATATATTTCTGGAGATCGCAAATTATGAAGCCAGAGGTACACATGTCTGCATTTTGTCTTTAAAATAAACTTTAAAAAATTTTCACGCAGATGACTGCTTACGTCCGTATGGACAGTTATCCTGCTGTTACCAGTTTGTTCAGTGGCTCGCTACGTAAGTTGGAGAATTTAGGATGAAGAGCGGAGTTGACCGTGACGACGGGATTCGAGTCTGGTTATGAATGGTTCCAGAAAGGAGGTAAAACAAAAACAAAAGCCAAAAAATAAAACAAACAAGCAAATAACAGGGTGAGAATGTGGTAAAATCTAAAAAAGCGGTAGAAAATAAGGCTGCAGCGAGGGCTTTTCTTTTTCTGGATTCCTTTTAAAAACACCATCGGTTGGGTTTAGGGAAGGGGTGGACGAGTCAATTGGTACTTTTGAAAACACTATCGATTGGGTTTAGGGAAGGGGTGGACAGGTCAATTGGTGCTTTTTAAAACACTATCAGTTGGGTTTAGGGAAGGGGCTGATCAGGTCAATCAGTGTTTTTGAAAACACTATAGGATGTTTTTGTTATGTGTTTGTTATATATTGTTTATTATAAGTTTAGGGAAGGGGGTGGACGGGTCAATTGGTGCTTTTGAAAACACTATTGGGTCGATTGGTGCTTTTGAAAACACTATCGGTTGGGTTTAGGGAAGGGGTGATCAGGTCAATTTATGTTTTTGAAAACACTATTGGTTGGGTTTAGGGAAGGGGTCAATCGGTGCTTTTGAAAACACTATCGGTTGGGTTTAGGGATGGGGCTGATTGGGTCAGTTGGTGCTTTCGAAAACACTATCGGTTGGGTTTTGGGAAGGGGTGATCGGGTCAATTAGTGCTTTTGAAAACACTATCTGTTGGGTTTAGGGAAGGGGGTTATCGGGTTGTTTGGTGCTTTTGAAAACACTATCGGTTGGGTTCAGGGAAGGGGGTGATCGGGGCGTTTGGTGCTTTTGAAAACACTATCAGTTGGGTTTAGGGAAGGGGGTGATGGGGTCAATTGGTGCTTTTGAAAACACTATCAGTTGGGTTAAGGGGAAGGGGGTGATTGGGTCAATTGGTGCTTTTGAAAACACTATCGGTTAGGTTTAGGAAAGGGGGTGGACGGGTCAATCTGTGCTTTTAAAAACACTATTGATTGGGTTTAGGGAAGGGGGTGATCTGGTCAACCGGCGCTTTTGAAAACACTATTGGTTGGTTTTACGGAAGAGGGTGATTGGGTCAATCAGTGCTTTTGAAAAACCTATCGTTTGGGTTTAGAGAAGGGGGAGATCGGGTCAATCGGTGCTTTTGAAAACACTATTGGTTGGGTTTAGGGAAGGGAGTGGGTGGGGGTATCGAACGGTCAGTCAGTCGATCGATAATGGCCTCTAGTGCAGAGATGCCCAAACTAGGGCCCACGGGCCAAAGTTGGCCCAATGCAAACTTTAATGTGGCCCACCATCCCATCTGAGAAGAGAGTGAGAATTATGGAGAGGGTTGGGGCGAATGCCTATAAAAGAGATCACCATTTCTAATTTCACGTGACCATTTTTTGTTTGTTTAAATTATAGCTGAATTACAAAAAAGCAAACCGAGATCAAATGTTTTAATTATATGTTGTAAATAAAGCAGATTTTCAAAAATGTAAATAATAACACTCGACAGACAGAGGACTATGCAGAAGACATCAGCGAGCTAATCAACGCAAAAGAGTGTAACTCCATTCTGTCATAAACGAGATTGTTTTGTTTTTACTGTAATAAGTTCATTATAAAAATGTAAAAAGAATTATGCTGTATTTGTTAATATAAAAGAATGTTTTCTAGTCATCTTTAAACATTATTTAATAAATTAGGAAATTACCCATGGCTACTAGTTACCTTTGGCTCGCAACCCTCAATTAAATTTGGTTTTTGGCCCTTCGTATGAAAAAGTTTGGGCACTCCTGCTCTGGTGGATTTACGTGAGAACAGCAGGCGTGAATGGCACTCACGAGAGAAATTTGAGATCTGAAAAAGCGTACACAGCGGCCTCTGGTGGATTTGCAAAAGAAAAAAAAATTGCAAAAAAAAAGCAATTTTTTTTTTTTTTTAAAGTACCTCCTGGGACGTGTTTGGCAATCTCCAGAAATATATATAAGGCTACGTAATCAGAATGAGCCTAAGTCGGTAACAATCCCTTTTATAAGGGGTTTGAACACAGTTGTGTGGCAGCAGTGTGTGAATATAAGCAGCTTCTAATGTATTAGTTTCATATGTTTTAAAAATCACACTTGATAAAAACAGTCTGCAGAAACACTTTGATTGACATTCTTCCTTTGTACGTGTCATCAGAAGAGGAAAGCCCCGCCCACTAGTGACCATCTCTACCTCATTAGCATAGGACATTAGTCTTGTTTTTGAATCTGCCACTATGCTGACACACAGGTATTTGTAGCTCCGCCCTCTTTTGAAAAGAGCACAATCTCATTAGGATTTAAAGCGACGGTCACCAAAACGCCACAATTAGGATCAAAACCTAAACGGGTCAGTTTCACAGAGTTATAAAACATTATTTGTGTGGTATTTTGAGCTGAAACTTCACACAAATACACTAGAGACATCAGAGACTTATTTAAAATCTTGTAAAAAAGAGGGCATAACACACACACACACACACACACACACACACACACACACACACACACACACACACACACACACACACACACACACACACACACACACACACACACACACACACACACACACACACACACACACACACACACACACACACACACACACACACACACACACACACAACCACACACACAACCAAACAAAAACAAGCAAAAGAAAATCAATGCTTTTAAACATCTCTGACGCTCCAGGATCTGTATTAACTGTACAAAGGCTTTCTATGCCAAACATGTTCTGACTTTAAGAACTTTAGAGCTTTGTAGTTATTATTCATTCATTCATTTATTTTCTCGTTGGCTTAGTCCCTTTATTAATCTGAGGTCGCCACAGCGGAATGAACCGCCAACTTATCCAGCATTTGTTTTTACGCAGCGGATGCCCTTTCAGCCGCAACCCATCACTGGGAAACATCCACACATTCTCATTCACACACATACACTACGGACAATTTAGCTTACCCAATTCACCTATACCACGTCTTTGGACTTGTGGGGGAAACCGGAGCACCCAGAGGAAACCCACACCAACACGGGGAGAACACGCAAACTCCATACAGAAATGCCAACTGACCCAGCCGAGGCTCCAACCAGCGACCTTCTTGCTGTGAGGCGACAGCACTACCTACTGTGCCACCGTGTCGCCCGTTATTATTATTTTTATTATTATTATTATTATTTATTTATTTATATTTTTTTTGCAAGACATTTGTGGAAGCTGGTTTCCCCTACAAAGAGAGAGGTATTCAAGCTTTTAATCCCACAATCCTGACTTGTTCATGTCTGGAAGTCTGATAACTTTTCTTGGAATTCTGAGTTTAAATTTATTATTTAGACTTTTTTTCTTGTAAGTTTCTGTCTTGGAATTTTTTAGAGTTTACCGCTTGCAATTGAGACTTTGTTTCTTGTATTACTGATACTGAAGTTTTTCTTAATGAATATAAAGTTAATTTAGACTTTTTTGGGCTGATTTAAAACTTTTTATAGCACTTGCAAAATATAATCTTATTTATTTATTTTCAGAAGTTTTCTGAAGTGTCAGCATAGTGGCAGATTCAAGATTAACTTCTTATGCTAATTAGGAAGAGATGGTCAGTTGAAGTCAGAGTTGAAGTCAGAGTTATTAGCCCCCTGAATTATTAGCCCCCTTGTTTATTTTTTTCCCCCAATTTCTGTTTAATAATAATAATAATAATTCCTTACATTTATATAGCGCTTTTCTGTGCACTCAAAGCGCTTTACACAATGGGGGGGAATCTCCTCATCCACCACCAGTGTGCAGCATCCACCTGGATGACGCGACGGCAGCCATTTTGCGCCAGACCAGAATATTAGACTATGTATATTTTCAAAACACTTCTAAACAGCTTAAAGTGACATTTAAAGGCTTAACTAGGTTATTTAGGTTATTTAACTAGGTTAACTATGCAGGTTAGGTTAATTAGGCAAGTTATTGTATAATGATGGTTTGTTCTGTAGACTATAGGGGAAAAAAATAGCTTAAAGGGGCTAATAATTTTGACCTTAAAATGGTCTTTAAAAATTAAAAACTGCTTTTATTCTAGCCGAAATAAACCAAATAAGACTTTCTCCAGAAGAAAACATATTATCAGACATACTGTGAAAATGTCCTTGCTCTGTTAAACTTGTTAAACAAGAAAAAAAAAAATTGAAAGAAGGCTAATAATTTTGACTTCAATCTTTAATTAAGATTTTGATTTTAGGCCAAATCGCCCAGCCCTAGATTTGATAGATGAGACCCACAAAACCATCAAGACTTCGACACTGTTGAAGTCTGTAAAAACCTCACACCTGAGCAATGCATGTGACTTCATTCTCCATATGAGAGGCGTCTTTAAGCTGCCGTCATTAAAAAAAGCATTTCATATAAAGTAATAAACACATTTCAGTAGCTCAGCACTTTCTCCTTCTGTCATTTCATTATTACATACAACTCATTTTACATATAATGTTTTGTTTTGTTTTTATGCTTGTATTGTTTGGGTTTTTATCAAAATCGGGTTCAATTCCATGTAAACAGCTCCTTTAGATGTCCCTGCTCTATATAACTTCAGAATTATTATTGTTTATTTAATCTACTTATTTAAATGTCATTCTGTGTTCTTGTGTTGATATGTTTGCATGTACTGTGTGTATCCTGTGCTCCTGAAAAGAACAACACAACAAACTCCTTGTGTGTTTGCGCAAACTTGGAGAATAAAGCTGAAGCGGACTGTACTGAAGCTGACTCACCCGTACTCTCTGCACCTCCATGAAGACGGCTCTCTGGAAGGCTTTCTCCCACAGCACCAGGTCTGAGCCCAGCTCCACGCTGAAGCAGAAGCTCTGGCCGTGACCCAGCAGCACACTGAAGCAGAAGGGTTCACTGTCCCGCAGCTCCCCGTCCTGCTGGAGCCCCATGTAAAGCTTGGTCTGAATCCAGCAGTCCTCCGCTATCCACAGCTACACACACACACAACCAAACACATCATTCAGTTTTTCGTTGTTTATTTATTTCTTGGCTTATTTCTAATCAAAGCCTCATTATTAGGAGCATCGATCACACTGAACGTGCTTTTTGCTGTGGAAAAAAGTCAAATGAGCAGAAAAAGCAGGTAAAGTCTAAAAGGGATACAGCTGAGGATACTCACATCAATATAGCATCATTGTAGCTGTACAACAATAACTAATATTTTTACATTACTGTAAGGGTTGGGTTTAGGGATACGGAAGGGGTAGACTTTAATTAAATACAATGTAATGGGTAATTTAATAAATAATATGAATAATACTCTGTATAATGACTGTTTCTACATTACTTTTAAGGTTTGGGTAAGGGTAAACATGAATAAAATACAATTCAACGGGTGATTTAACAAATAATATGAATAATACTCAGTATGGTCACTGCTTTTACATTACTCTCAGGGTTGGGGTAGGGGTAGATGTTAATAAAATACAATTTAATGGGTAGTTAAACAAATAATATGAAGAATACTCGGTACAATGAATGTTTTTACATTACTTATACAATTGGGGTATGGGTAGATGTTAACAAAATACAATTTAATGCATAATTTAATAGATGATATGATTAATACTCTATAATGACTGTTTTTACATTACTTTTAGGGCTTAGGTAGGGGTAGAGGTTAATCAAATAGAATTTTTATAGGTAATTTAATAAAATACGTGAATAATTCATTCATTCATTCATTTTCTTTTCAGCTTAGTCCCTTTATTAATCCGGGGTCGCCACAGCGGAATGAACCGCCAACTTATCCAGCATTTGTTTTACGCAGCGGATGCCCTTCCAGCCACAACCCATCTCTGGGAAACACATCCATACCTTCTCATTCACACACATACACTACGGACAATTTAGCTTAACCAATTCACCTGTACCGCATGTCTTTGGACTGTGGGGGAAACCGGAGCACCCGGAGGAAACCCACGCAACCACGGGGAGAACATGCAAACTCCACACAGAAATGCCAACTGGCCCAACCGAGACTCGAACCAGCGACCTTCTTGCTGTGAGGCGAACGTGCTAACCACTCGGCCACCGTGGCGCCCACTACGTGAATAATACTCTGTATAATTAGTGTTTCTACATTACTTTCAGAGTTGATGTAGGGGTAGACATTAATAAAATACAATTTAACAGGTTATTTAATAAATAATATGAATAATACTCAGTATAATGACTGCTTTTACATTACTTTTAGGGGGTAGATGTTAAGAAAATAATATTTAATAGGTTATTTAATGAATGATATGAATAATACTCTGTATAATGACTGTATTTTAATAACATCTACCCCTACATCAACCCTAAAAGTAATGTAAAAACGATTTAATAGGTAATTTAATAATGAATATGAATAATACTCTCTGACTGTTTCTACATTACTTTTAAGATGGGGGTAGGGGTAGGTGTAAATAAAATAACTTTTAATAGTAATTTAATGAATAATATGAATAATACTCTGTTTAATGACTGTTTTTACATTACTGTGAGGGTTTAGATAAGGGCAGACGTTGACAAAATACAATTTAATGGGTAATTTAATAAATAATATGAATAATACTTACTATAATGACTGTGTTTACTTACTTTTAGAGTTGGGGTAGGGGTAAACGTTAATAAAATATAATTTAATGGGTGATTTAATCAATAATATCAATAACACTCGGTATAATGACTGCTTTTACATTACTTTTAGAATTTGGGAAGGGGGTAGACTTTTTAAAAATAATATTTAATAGGTTATTTAATGAATAATATGAATAATACCCTGTTTGATGACTGTTTTTACATTACCTTTAGGGTTGGGGTAGGGGTAGACGTTATTAAAATACAATTTAATGGGTAATTTAATAAATAATATGAATAATAATCAATATAATGACTGTTTCTATATTACTTGTTCGGGTAGAGGTTATATGTAAGTAAAATAATATTTAATGGGTAATTTAATGAATAATATGAATAATACTCGGTATAATGACTGTTTTTACATTACTGTGAAGGTTTGGGTAGGAGTAGACGATAATAAAATATAATTAAACAGGTTATTTAATAAATAATATGAATAATACTCAGTATAATGACTGCTTTTACATTACTTTTAGGGTTTGGGTAGAGGTAGATGTTCAAAAATAATATTTAATAGGTAATTTAATGAATAATATGAGTAATACTCGGTATAATGACTGTTTTTACATTACTTTTAGTGTTGGTGTAGGGGTAGCTGTTGATAAAATAATATTTAATAGTTAATTTAATAAATAATATGAATAATACTCACTATAATGACTGTTTCTACATTACTTTTAGGGTTTGGGTAGGGGTATATGTAAATAAAATAAAATTTAATAGGTAATTTAATGAATAATATGAATAATACTCTGTATAATGACTGTTTTTAAAGTACATTACTGTGAGGGTTGGGGTAGGGGTAGATGTTATTAAAATATAATTTAATGTGTAATTTATTAAACAATATGAATAATACTCAGTATAATGACTGTTTCTACATTACCTTAAGGGTTTAGGTAGAGGTAGATGTTAATACAATACAATTTAATGGGTAATTTAATGAATAATATAAATAACACTCGGTATAATGACTGTTTTTACATTACTGTGAGGGTTTAGGTAGTGGTAGACATTACTAAATACAATGTAATGGGTGATTTAATAAATAATATGAACAATACCCTGTATAATGACACATTTACATTACTTTCAGAGTTGGGGTAGGGGTAGATGTTAATAAAATAATATTTAATGGATAACTTAATAATTAATATAAATAATCCTCTGTATAATTACTGTTTTTTTTACATTTCTGTGAGGGTTGAGGTAGGGGTAGGTGTTAATAAAATACAATTAATAGGTAATTTAATTAATAACATAAATAATTGTTCTTAACTTCCAGCCGCAGCTGTATCTCTTTTAGCAACACTACGCCAGTTGCATCTTTTTCATTCTCCAATCAAATGAAAGCAGAGGAGGGGTTTCCATTGAGAAGACAACAGTGTTTGTGTTGTCAAGACAACTATGGAGACTTTTAAAGATAAAGGACAGACTGGTAGTCAGTGTTTCGCGTTACAGATTACTGGAGAACTACAAATCTGCCACCAAAAGAACTACAAATCCCATCTTACCTGTTCATACACACCAGCTGCAGTTCACCCACTGATTGCGCACACACAGGTGGAAGCTCATCGCAGTCTAATTCTAGTACTTTTTATACAGCTCACACACACATTTAGCTCCCCAAACTTTGTTCGCTGTAGCCTTTGCTAACTCTAACTGCCGATGTCTCCCTTTGCATTGAACTTTGAGCATCTTACATTCAGAGATGTTGTTTATGTTCACACAGCTGCATTACACATCAAATAAAGTTTAAAATATGATATCATAGCAGACCACCCATTTAAAGTTTCATGCACTGATCACTCATGCGCATTATGAGCTGGAATATAAACAGACCTAATGCTGACAGACGATAAGAAAAAACACTGATAAAGCCATAAATGTGTGTTCGTACCTTATGAACCTTAAAGAGAACCTCACAGAGGTGAAAACTAGCCTCTGCTTGAGTCCAGTCTGACGCCAGGATCTACAGACACACAAACAAACAAAAATACATGGTTATAGCAGTGGTTAGAAAGCAAACTGAGTTCATCAAGTCAATATGTAAATAAGATGTTTACGTCTGTGCTCTTTAAATTGATGCATTGCCATTAAAGGAGGCATAGTATTGATAATTGTTTGTGTGTGTGTGTGTGTGTGTGTGTGTGTGTTATTTGTCAAAATGAGCTTTTGACTTTTATGGCTGGAGGTGTTGCGTTCGCAAGTATACACATTGACCAATGTATACACATTGACCAAGATGGCGGCGCGTGAACAACGCGAGGCCCAGCGTCTCTCCAGTTTTTGCAATTTTGCAGTATTTTTCCTGCTAATTTCGGGTCTGTTCGTGCAGAACAGTTGTGCCTTTACATCGTACACCCGACAGGAGATTTTGGATATTGGTTTGTGCATTCCGGACAATTTTATCAGCAATCTTCGACTCATTCCAGCGATCGCTAGATCAACCGAGTCTCAGCGCTCTCCCCGGCCGGGCGGAAGTGCTCGAAGACGGCGTAGCGAGCGTAAACAAAGGAGGGGCAAGCGTGGAGGGCTAAGAGCTAAGCTAAAGCTAACACCACACCGGCTCTCTTTACCCAGCATTTTCCTCGCCAATGTACGGTCTCTGGTGAACAAAATGGATGAGATTCGACTACGCATCACCCACAGCAAAAGATTATGGAACTGTAATGTCATGATTTTCACAGAAACATGGCTAAACGGCGGGATACCAGACAACGCTGTATCGCTAACAGAGCACCACACATTCCGAGCAGACAGAACAGCGGATGACTCCGGTAAGACCAGAGGCGGAGGATTATGCATTTATGTTAACAAATCTTGGTGCACAAACTCTGTCATCGTTGGGAGACATTGCTCTGTTAACCTGGAATTTCTAATGGTTAAATGCAGACCGTTTTATCTGCCGCGGGAGTTCACCTCCACCATTATAACTGCTGCTTATATTCCTCCCGATGCTAATGCTACGTTTGCAATGAACGAACTCCATGCGGCCATCAGCAAACAACAGACTGCTCACCCGGAGGCTGCCTTTATTGTTGCGGGGGATTTTAATCACTCAAACTTAAAGACAGTGCTCCCCAAATTCCATAAAAACATTTTGTGTCACACCAGGGGAAACAAAACTTTGGACCAGGTGTACACAAACATGGCTGACGCCTACACGGCGACCCCCCTCCCCCACTTGGGTCAATCAGATCACCTTTCTTTGTTCCTCACCCCCAAGTACTCACCCCTCATCAACCGTGTGAAGCCATCAGTGAGGACCATCAAAGTGTGGCCAGCGGGGGTAGACTCAACGCTCCAGGACAGGTTTCAACACACAGACTGGAGTATGTTTGCATCCCAGGCCACCCGCGGCTCTCACACAGACATTGACAGTTACACTTCCTCTGTTCTGGAACACATCAACTCTACCATAGACAGTGTTACTACCCAGAAACAGATCACCACATACCCAAATCAAAAGCCATGGATGAACAAGGAGGTGCGCCTCCTGCTGAAGGCACGCAACACTGCCTTCAGATCAGGTGATGCACAGGCCTACAGCACTTCCAGGGCTAATCTGAAGAGGGGCATCAAAAAGGCCAAGCACTGCTACAAGCTGAAGCTAGAGGAGCACTTTTCCAACTCTGATCCTCGGCGCATGTGGCAGGGCATCCAGGCCATCAGCAACTACAAACCCAGCCATTCCACACCCACAGCCACAGATGTCTCCTTCCTGAACGAGCTAAATGACTTTTATGCCCGCTTTGAAAGAGACAATAAAGAACCCAACACCAAGATCACTTCCTCAATCGACCACTCACCCATCACACTCACCTCCTCAGAAGTTTGCACCGCACTGAGTCGGATCAATGTGCGTAAGGCTGCTGGACCAGACGGTATTCCTGGGTGCGTCCTCAAAGCATGTGCAGAACAGCTCGCTGGGGTATTCACAGACATTTTCAACCTGTCCCTTAACCTAGCAGCTGTACCAACATGCTTTAAAACCACCTCCATCGTGCCAGTGCCGAAACACTCTAGCCCAACATGCCTGAACGACTACCGCCCTGTAGCACTCACACCCATCATCATGAAGTGCTTTGAGCGGCTGGTCCTGACACATCTGAAAGACTCTCTACCACCCACACAGGACCCACATCAGTTTGCCTACCGTGGCAACAGGAGCACAGAAGATGCAGTCTCCATAGCACTGCACTCTGTACTCACACACCTGGACAATAAAAACACTTATGCACGAATGCTGTTTGTTGACTTCAGCTCAGCATTCAACACTGTCTGACCCTCTAAGCTGCTGATCAAACTTAGAGAGCTGGATATCAACACGTCTCTCTGCAACTGGGTTATGGACTTTCTGACTAACAGACCTCAGAATGTTAGATCAGGCCACATCTGCTCCACCACCATCACACTCAACACTGGTGTACCTCAGGGCTGTGTGTTGAGCCCCTTCCTCTACTCCCTTTTTACCATCGACTGTAGGCCCATGAACAGCTCCAACACCATCATCAAATTTGCAGATGACACCACAGTGATTGGTTTAATCAGCAACAATGATGAGACTGCCTACAGGGAGGAGATACAGCATCTGGCCACTTGGTGCACCAACAATAATCTGCTCCTTAACACCACCAAGACCAAGGAGCTCATTGTGGACTTCAGGAAGGGACGAACAGGCTCACATGATCCCATCAACATCAATGGGATGGCCGTCGAGTCTGTCTCATCCTTCAAGTTCCTGGGGACCCACATCTCAAGGGACCTCTCCTGGACCACCAACACCTCCAGTCTGGTCAAGAAGGCTCACCAGCGCCTATTTTTCTTAAGGCAACTTAAGAAGAACCAGCTGTCATCAGCCGTCCTGGTGAACTTCTACCGCTGCACAATAGAGAGCATCCTGACCAACTGTGTTACAGTCTGATATGGAAACTGCTCTGTTGCTGAGTGCAAGGCCCTGCAGCGGGTGGTGAAAACTGCCCAACGCATCACAGGGACTCTACTTCCTGCTATAAAAGACATCCAGGAAAAACACAGTCTGCGCCGAGCTCGCAGTATTCTTAAGGACTCCTCTCACCCTGCTCACAGACTGTTTTCTCTCCTGCCTTCCGGCAGGCGCTTCAGGCTTCCTCGGACTAAAACCAGCAGACTGAGGAACAGCTTTTTCCCCAGAGCTGTCTCCCTTCTGAACTCTGCCCCCCACTGACTCTTCTGACCCCCACACACACCCCCCACTCTCCTCATAACTTATACTCCTCACAGTTACTGCACTACTGAACATTTGCACATTTAAAAATTGCACATATTCATTGCACTGATTCACTTATCATTGCACTGATTCACTTATCTGAACTGTACGCACCCACTGTACATAGACATCTGTAATTATGTTTATCTGCACACTTTTGATTATTAATAAGCAACCTACACTGCACTGATTCATTTATGTGAACTGTACATACTCACTGTACATATACATTTGTAATTATGTTTATCTGCACATTTTTGATTATTAATAAGCAACCTGCATTGCACTGATTCATTTATTTGAACTGTACATACCCACTGTACATGTACATTTGTAATTATGTATACACCCACTGTACACATACATTTGTAATTGTTTATCTGCACTCTTATTATTAATATCAACCTGTACGTACAATCATTTATTGTAAATCTGGGCTCATAACCAAGTCAACCTGTATATAGTGTTCATAGTACATCCATCTGTAAATATCACCATAGTTTTTCTATAACTGCACCTTATAATTTATACCTGTATTCTGCACTTGCTGCTATTGCACTTCTGGTTAGACCTAAACTGCATTTCGTTGCTTTGTACTTGTACATGTGTAATGACAATAAAGTTGAATCTAATCTAATCTAATCTAAGTATATGTGCATGTATGTGTATGTGCATGTGTGTGTGTGTGTGTGTGTGTGTGTCTCCCTCTCTCTCCCTTTTCATCTACAGACCCCGCCCTAATTACGCCGATGATGTGCCCTGGGATTGGCCCAGAGCGTCCTTTAGAAAGAGGAAAACGGGCGTGGGTCGGGAGAGCGAGTTTGGCGTGTTGTTTTTGCAAGAAGGTCGCTGGTTCGAGCCTCGGCTGGGTCAGTTGGCATTTCTGTGTGGAGTTTGCATGTTCTCCCCGTGGTTGCGTGGGTTTCCTGCGGGTGCTCCGGTTTCCCTCACAAGTCCAAAGACATGCGGTACAGGTGAATTGGGTAGGCTAAATTGTCCGTAGTGTATGTGTGTGAATGAGTGTGTATGGATGTTTCCCAGTGATGGATTGCGGCTGGAAGAGCATCCGCTGCGTAAAACAAATGCTGGATAAGTTGGCGGTTCATACCGCTGTGGCGACCCCGGTTTAATAAAGGGACTAAACCGAAAAGACAATGAATGAATAAATGCAGTTGGCGGTTCATTCCGCTGTGGCGACCCCGGATTAATAAAGGGACTAAGCCGAAAAGAAAATGAATGAATGAATAAATGAATGAAGTTGGCGGTTCATTCCACTGTGGCGACCCCGGATTAATAAAGGGACTTAGCTGAAAAGAAAATGAACGAATGAATGAATGAAGTTGGCAGTTTATTCCACTGTGGCGACCCCGGATTAATAAAGGGACTAAGCCGAAAAGAAAATGAATGAATGAATGAAGTTGGCGGTTCATTCCACTGTGGCGTCCCTGGATTAATAAAGGGACTAAGCTGAAAAGAAAATGAATGAATGAATGAATGAAGTTGGCAGTTCATTCCACTGTGGCGACCCCGGATTAATAAAGGGA
>CAIGQQ010031581.1:314349-326720 GCA_903798035.1 Danio albolineatus
CCCGGATTAATAAAGGGACTAAGCCGAAAAGAAAATGAATGAATGAAGTTGGCGGTTCATTCCACTGTGGTGACCCCGGAGTAATAAAGGGACTAAGCCGAAAGAAAATGAATGAATGAATGAATGAAGTTGGCAGTTCATTCCGCTGTGGCGTCCCTGGATTAATAAAGGGACTAAGCCGAAAAGAAAATGAATGAATGAAGTTGGCGGTTCATTCCACTGTGGCGACCCTGGATTAATAAAGGGACTAAGCCGAAAAGAAAATGAATGAATGAATGAATGAATGAAGTTGCCAGTTCATTCCGCTGTGGCGACCCTGGATTAATAAAGGGACTAAGCCGAAAAGAAAATGAATGAATGAATGAATGAAGTTGGCGGTTCATTGCGCTGTGGTGACCCTGGATTAATAAAGGGACTAAGCCGATAAGAAAATGAATGAATGAATGAAGTTGGCGGTTCATTCCACTGTGGCGACCACAGATTAATAAAGGAACTAAGCCGAAAAGAAAATGAATCAAACTCAAGACTTCAAATTCAGATCATGCATTCGCTCCTATATTTTGTAAAACTAGCTTCCCTGATATCTCTACAGCCATCATTTCTCTCTCTTTTGTTTTCCATTTCCATTAAAACGGCATGTGTACAACACATCTAGCAGTAATCCCCTCTCGATGACCTACAGAAGGCTTATTTAACAGTCTGTTCTCTCCATAAACACACAGACGTACATCTGACCTGTAATGAGATGCTAATGAATATGCCGAATGTCTCTCTTGGCTGGAAGGCATGTTAAATGCAATGTTGCCTTAAAAAAATCCGTCTTTATTAACTCCGCAATGCACATTTAACAGTGAGAAAATATCAGCGGTGTTATTTCGGGCACCAAATTGATCAAATCCACTTACGCTAATGCTAATGCACCGATAACAACGTCACGTAGCGGCCGGCAGAGAATGAAGCTGAATATCACATCGCATTAGGAAGTTCAGAAAGCGGAAGAAAAACAAAGAGTGCTCATAACTGATGGAGTCTGTGTCTTCAGGCGTAATGGTGGAGATAAAACATTTGTCAGCAATAACGCATGTTTGCCAGGCCACCGCCGTAATGGCTTTCCCTCGCCACACTGCATTAGACGGTAATAGATTGATAACGTTTAATTAGAATGAATGTCCTGAGAGTCAGAGCACAGGTGAGACGCACCACACTGGGGGCTTTACAGGGAGTGCAGAATTATTAGGCAAGTTGCATTTTTGAGGATTAATTGTATTATTGAACAACAACCATGTTCTCAATGAACCCAAAAAACTCATTAATGTCAAAGCTGAATATTTTTGGAAGTAGTTTTTAGTTTGAGCTATTTTAGGAGGATATCTGTGTGTGCAGGTGACTATTACTGTGCAGAATTATTAGGCAACTTAACAAAAAACAAATATATACCCATTTCAATGATTTATTTTCACCAGTGAAACCAATATAACATCTCAACATTCACAAATATACATTTCTGACATTCAAAAACAAATCAAAAACAAATCAGTGACCAATATAGCCACCTTTCTTTGCAAGGACACTCAAAAGCCTGCGATCCATGGATTCTGTCAGTGTTTTGATCTGTTCACCAGCAACATTGCGTGCAGCAGCAACCACAGCCTCCCAGACACTGTTCAGAGGTGTACTGTTTTCTCTCCTTGTAAATCTCACATTTGATGATGGACCACAGGTTCTCTATGGGGTTCAGATCAGGTGAACAAGGAGGCCATGTCATTAGTTTTTCTTCTTTTAGACCCTTTCTTGCCAGCCATGCTGTGGAGTACTTGGACGCTATGATGGAGCATTGTCCTGCATGAAAATCATGTTTTTCTTGAAGGATGCAGACTTCTTCCTGTACCACTGCTTGAAGAAGGTGTCTTCCAGAAACTGGCAGTAGGACTGGGAGTTGAGCTTGACTCCATCCTCAACACAAAAAGGCCCCACAAGCTCATCTTTGATGATACCAAACCAGTTTCAGCCTTTCTTACCTTGGCCGTGTCTCTGAGTATTGCACACCTTGTGCTTTTGGGCACTCCAGTGATGTTGCAGCTTTGAAATATGGCAAAACTGGTGGCCAGTGGCATCTTGGCAGCTGCACGCTTGACTTTTCTCAGTTCATCGGCAGTTATTTTGTGGTTTCTCCGCACGCTTCTTGCGACCCTGTTGACTATCTTGAATGAAACGCTTGATTGTTGGATGATCACGCTTCAGAAGCTTGGCAATTTTAAGAGTGCTGCATCCCTCTGCAGGATGTCTCACTATTTTTGACTCTGAGCCTGTCAAGTCCTTCTTTTGACCCATTTTGCCAAAGGAAAGGAAGTTGTCTAATAATTCTGCACACCTGATATAGGGTGTTGATGTCATTACAAAGTCAATAAGGGCGAATACACTTTTGCTATTTTAAGGGTGGGTAAAACAGTCTGTGCACCAGCCACATAGTCTAAAAGTGTTTTCTTTAAACTTTAATGAGTTATTGGTGTGTTTTGGGCATAGTGTGCATTAAACCAATCAGAGTCTGATCTAATTGTCAGGGTTCTGCCACTCCAGTGTAAGGGTCCATTCATTAGTCCGATGACGGAGCTAACAGTATGGGTGAAGGTAAATGCGTGTAAGCCTTTTAGCACATGTGAAAAGAAATATTTTTAATTATGAAAACATATTTTGATTCGCTTTCATCTCCGAATTTAATCTGACTCCAATTCATTATAATTTAGATATCCATTCATCCAATTCAAGCCGATTACCTTATAGGTTATGATTTGGTCTAATTTAGATTGATTAACCTAATAAATCCTTATTTTCAAGTAATGGTTCATTGCTTACCCGAAGTCGCTTAGAGTCAGTATGCTGGCCAGCTACATCTGCTCACGGACACATCCTCGCCGGTTCTGGTTCTTAGATAGAGGATATAACTGTAAACTAATTTCCTTTAAGTAATAGTAGGCCGCCCCATGCTTGCTCATACATAAAGAAAGTTTGATTTAGCCACTAGATTATAACATACTAAGTCAGTAGATTCAGTCAGAAATCAGCAGGTCTTAAATGTTGTGCTAGAAGGCTTCATCCATTTAGCCTGGACTGTATGACAAAATCCCGGTCGTCGGTTGCGGAAACTCCAGCCTAAGACAATCTACTAGATTCAAATGATTTCAGGAGATATTTAGTTAAACAAAAGTCTTTACATTTATTTGTCAGGCAAATATTTTCAATTCCAATTCACATAATTCCACAAGATAAGCCAATTCAAATTGTACAACATCAATTTCTCCAAGATAGATTAAGAGTGAATACCTGACTATGTAAAAATACGCTGTAGTGTCTGAGTTCTGATTCAGAGCTCCAGAAACTCAAACACTACAACGGGGTCCTTCAGTGACTGAATCCCAGTGGCCTAAACAACATCGATACCTTATATACCCAACAGGGCGTCACAGTGACCCTTGCCTAGTGTATTTGGACCACTTCTTTTTTCTATTTATGTTAATAATTTACCGCTAATTCTCAATAAGTGTAGTGTTCAACTTTATGCTGATGATACCGTCATATATGTGTCTAATTCTGATATCTTACAAATTCAGTTGTCCCTTCAGTATGATTTCAATCTCTTACAAAATTGGCTGTTAGATAATAAATTAGTGCTTAATAAAACCAAGTCTTACATTATGGTTTTTGGTTCCAGACACAAACTTAAATCAAAAAGTTACTCCTATTCTATATTTTGTAATGATGGTACTTCTTTGGGTAAGGTTGATATGATTAAATACCTTGGAGTGTGGCTTGATTCTGAACTTTCCTTTAAATCACACATTAATCATATTGTAAGAAAAGTAAATTTTGGACTTAATACCCTATATCGATCTAGGCATTGTTTTTCACTTAGTGTTCGCAAGAAACTTGCTGTTCAACTTATTCTGCCAATTTTTGATTATTGTGATATTGTTTATCAGAGTGCATCAAAATCAGATCTTGCTCCCCTTAATACAGCATATAATAGACTCTGCAGATTTGTTCTGGGTTGTTCGTTTTATACACATCATTGTTTAATGTATGATCTGCTTCAGTGGCCATCTCTGCACATAAGACGACACATTCATTGGCTTCAATTTATATTTAAATGTATCCATTTTGAGTATCCTTATTATTTACAACAATATTTTATATTTCTTTCCTTAAATTATCAAGTCAGACATTCTGTTCAGACTTATTTTTCTGTTCCACGTTGTAAAAAATCTATTGGTAAAAGAGCTTTTATGTTTAAGGGTCCAACAGATTGGAATAATTTACCTGCGAACATTCGATCCATTACATCCTTTAAAGTCTTTAAGCAAACTCTGTTATCATATTTTACTTTGGTTTGTACTTGTTTTTCCTGAGTAAGTTATTACTTATGTGTTGTTTTGATACACTGATTTGTACTCTTACATATATGTATATGTGTGTATGTAGGTATGTATATGTGTATATATATATTTATGTCTGCATGTATATGTATTTATTGTACTATGTATATGTGTAGATATGTGTGCTATTTTCCCCTTCCCTCCCTTTCAATTATTATTATTATTTATTTATTATTATTTTTTGTGTGTGTGTGTGTTATGTGTCTTGGATGTTGGGTAAGTTATGTCTTGTTTTTGTCTTTTGGTGTTTTGTTATGTGATTGCGATTAATTGTGGGACCCCCTTGAAAATGAGATGGTACATCTCAGGGGGGTTAATCCCAGTGAATAAATATCAAATAAATAATTTGATGTGTTAATCATCTCTGGAGGGGGAAGCATCTGGCAGAGATTTTATCAAAGTCAAAACCCAAATACAAGTGAAATATCACAGTGACATTAAGACCACTTTACCAATCACACAGAGACATTTAAAATGATACCAAACATGACAAGCTAACGTTTGTAAGTTTAGCAAATACACCACATATTTCATTTCACCATAGAAACCTGAATTCTGGTCATCCTTGAGTGACCTTTCAATACCCTGGTCGTATAACTAGGGAGGGCCAAAGGGTGTGAGGGCAGATGGTGAGACAACAACTTTCTCGTGATCCTTGAAGAAGATTAGAGAGTTTATGGTTTTATTGCCTGACCATTCCCGTGGTCCTCTCTCGTGGAATTCCATAATAATTCTCAGGGTATAATTATTATGGAGAGATATATCCATCCTTACACCAGTCTTGTTAATTCTTGTTTTGGTGGCAGAGGAAGTTCAACCTGCCACAGGAGCTGCTCATGCAGTTCTACTCAGCTGTCATCCAGTCCATCCTCTGCACTTCAATCACCGTCTGGTTCGGCTCAGCAGCCAAATCTGACCTCCGTAGACTACAGCGAATAGTCCGGACTGCTGAACGAATCACTGGCACTACCCTTCCTACACTTCAAGAACTGTACTCTTCCACAGTGAGTAAAAGGGCTCGCAAAATCACCCTGGACGCCTCGCACCCAGCACACTTCCTGTTTGAACTGTTACCATCTGGCCGGCGCTACAGAGCACAGAACACAAAAACTGCCAGACACAGGAAAAGTTTCTTTCCTCAGGCCATCTACCTCATGAACA
This sequence comes from Danio albolineatus, assembly GCA_903798035.1. Classification (NCBI taxonomy): domain Eukaryota; kingdom Metazoa; phylum Chordata; class Actinopteri; order Cypriniformes; family Danionidae; genus Danio; species Danio albolineatus. The sequence goes on from CAIGQQ010031581.1 coordinate 319,941, forward strand.
GTTCAATATTTCTCCTATTGTGCAATAAACGTGCAATACTTTCTCATACACAGCACCTTATAACAATATACAATGCAATACTTCTCCTTACGCATCTGTACACAGCACCTTATAACCTGTATATTTATAACAAATCTGTACATACATTTCAACATCCAGATCGTTGGACTGACTGCATCTCTGTTTAGTGTCTATTATCTTTTTTTAATATTTACTCTGTGTTGTCACTTGTCACTTTATGTACACTGGAAGCTTCTGTAGCCAAAGCAAATTCCTTGTGTGTGAAGCACACTTGGCAATAAAACTGATTCTGATTCTCAGTCTGGACACTAGCTCGGTCTAGTCCTGTGTGTTGTCATTGTGTCTCTGTATGAGTGCCAATTGTGGGCGCGCTTGGACTGTGCGCGCTCCCGCTTGATACGGGCGCGTGGGGTCTGGGTGTGTTCGTGATTGCGCGCTCTCGTCCTGGGGTTTGTGTTCATCAGTCTGCAGCGTGCTGTTTCATTCCCAGCGTCTAAGTTTAGTTGGTTTCGGGTGGCGCTGGGATGAAACATGCACGCTGCGTGTGTGAGCGCATGGTAAGATGTTTTCATTTTATCGTGTGCTTGTGTCTTGCGTTTGTCTAAGCACGTGGCCCTGTGTTTACATAGTGGTCACGTGTTTCTGTTGTCTGTTTTGAACATGCCGTTAATAGGCAAGCATTATTAACAAGCAATTCTGAATTATTCATGGGAAGATGTAGCGCATGTAAAATTAGTATGTAAGCTTTTTAATGCACTACAGATACAGGAAAATAAAATAAAATAAAATAAAATAAAATAAAATAAAATAAAATAAAATAAAATAAAATAAAATAAAATAAAATAAAATAAAATAAAATAAAATAAAATAAAATAAAATAAAATAAAAATCAACATTACATATTTGGTCAAAGAAAACAAAAATCTTAAAATAAAATGAAATAAGTTAAATTAAATTAACTTAAACGAAAAAAAAGACTACTTACATATTTATTTGGTCAGAAAAAAATACTTATTAAAATGATTTTAAAAATGTTAAATGAAATAAAATAAAATAATGAAATTAAAATAAAATAAAATAAAATGTTTACATATTTGGTCAGAGAAAACAAAAAATAAAAATCTTAAAAAAAATGAAATAGTAGTTTAATTAAATTAACTTAAATAAAAATAATTAAATGATTATTTGCATATTTATTTGGTCATAAAAAATAGTATTAAAATAATAAACATTTTTATTAAATTAAAACGATTATTTAAAATCTTGCCGCAGGTTTCCTGTGAGGGTTGGGTTTTGGGTAGGGTTGGGTAGGAGTCGGCCAAGGCTCTATCATAAGCTTTTTTTTTTTACTATGTTGTGTCCCTGTCAACCAAGCATGATAAGTATGCGTTTGTGTGCGTGTCTGTGTTCATACAGGTGGAGTCCTGAAGATGAGCAGAGCTGATCCTCTGAGCGCCAGGAATCTGCAGCAGTGAGCGGCATCTGCGTCCCTGTCTGCGTCTGAAGTTGTAGTCTGCTCACACACCCAGCCCATGTGGACAATCTGACGATAACACACACAATCCATCAATCAATCATTCATTACTCATCATAACGCGACAAACATCATGATGAGCTATTTTTCAGCATCCTCACAGATTTAAAGGACACCAATTATTCAACAATCTCTTTTATAAGGGTTTAAACACAGTTGTGTGGCAGCAGTGTGTGAATAGAAGCAGCTTCTAATGTATTAGTTTTATATGTTTTATAATGGGGCGCCTCACAGCAAGAAGGTCGCTGGTTCGATCCCCGGTTGGGGCAGGTCCCGGTTGGGCCAGTTGGCATTTCTGTGTGGAGTTTGCATGTTCTCCCCGTGGTTGCGTGGGTTTCCTCCGGGTGCTCCGGTTTCCCCCACAGTCCAAAGACATGCGGTACAGGTGAATTGGGTAAGCTAAATTGTCCGTAGTGTATGTGTGCGAACGAGAATGTATGGATGTGTTTCCCAGAGATGGGTTGTGGCTGGAAGGGCATCCGCTGCGTAAAACAAATGCCGGATAAGTTGGCGGTTCATTCCGCTGTGGCGACCCGGGATTAATAAAGGGACTAAGCCGAAAAGAAAATGAATGATGAATGAATGAATGTTTTATAATCACACATGATTGAAACAGTCTGCAGAAACACTTTGATTGACATTCTCCCTTTGTAAGTGTCATTAGAGAAGGAAAGCCCCGCCCCTTAGTCTCTCCCTCATTAGTATAGAACATTAGTTTTGTCTTTGAATCTGGCACTGTGGTAACACACAGGTATTTGTAGCTCCGCCCTCTTTTGAGAAGAGCACAATCTCATTAGGATTTAAAGTGGAGGGATGGTCTTGGGTTGTCGCTGTGTCTGACGTCTCAGGGTTCTGTTCCCTCAGCTGAACAGATACAGTGAAAGTAAAGGACTGAACATGGAGAATGAACAGCCTAATTTAACACAATGCTTGAAGTTGTGGACATGGAGCTGGTGCAGATACAAGCATCAGATGTGTGTCTCATATAAAAAAATATATATATTTATTCTGTTTTTCATTTTTAATTACCGATCATTCTCTGTATTACGCTGTCTGTCTGTCTGTATATATATAAAAATAATAATAATAATACAATAAAATAAATGATTATTTACATATTTATTTGGTCAAAAAACAATTAAAATAATGAGTTTTATTTAATTTAAATAAATAAAGAAATAAGAAACAGGTTTTCCAATGATCCTATTTAAAAAAAAAAGTTGCATATATAGTATTTTAAATATGATATAACTTAAAATTGCATCCAGTTTTACATATATTGCAGCTATTTATGATTAATATCCTATAAAATTACTTTGTCAGACTCTTCACATATGACAAATGAACATACAACAACAACAACAACAACAACAACAAATTATTATTATTTGCATATTTATTTGGACAGAGAAAAAAATAAAAATAATAAAATAAAAATTAAATTAAATTATAAAAATATATATGATTATTTACATATTTATTTGATCAGAAAAAATACTTATTAAAATGATTTTAAAAATGTTAAATGAAATTAAATGAAATTAAATCGATTATTTAAATATTTATTTAGTCAGAGAAAACATTTGTAATAATAAAAAAGATTATTTACACATTTATTTCGTCAGAGAAAACAAAATAAAAAATATTAATTAAACTAAATAAAATAAAGTAATTTACATATTTGGTCAGAGAAAATAAAAAATAAAATCTTAAAATCAAATGAAATAAAAGTTAAATTAAATTAACTTAAATTAAAAAAAAAGATCATTTACATATTTATTTGGTCAGAAAAAAATATTAAAATATTTTTAAAAAGTTTAATTAAATTAAATCAAATTAAAACGATCATTTAAATATTTATTTGGTCAAAGAAAACACAAAATAAAGTAAAGTAAAGTAAAGTAAAGTAAAACAAAATTAAATAAAATTCAGTCTCCGTTTTCACTCCTTTACTTCCACTGTATCTGTTCAGCTGAGGGAACGGAACCAACCCCGTGACGTCAGATACAGCGACAATCCAAGACGGAGACACCCTAGGTCTAAAATCTATAGTAAAACATGCTGTTTTCTGCTAAATGGTTACATTAATCGAGTCTGTTTAATATATTTACATTAAAGTGCAAACCAATGTACAAAATAATGTACGCTTGACTGAGTGCTTCACTTCCACTTTAAAGCGACAGTCACCAAAATGACACGATTAGGATCAAAGGGTCAGTTCAGAGAGTTACAAAACATTAAATAAGCTGAAACTTCACACACACACACACACGCACACACACACTCGAGAGGCATCAGATAATTATTTCACATCTTGTAAAAAGGGGCAAAATAGGACCCCTTTAAAGCAAGTTCACCCCAAACTATTCTGTCATCTTTTACTCATCCTTTACTTGTCACAATCCTGTTTGAGTTTCTTTCTTCTGTTGAACACGAATGAAGATATACTGAAGAGCGTTGAAAAAAACCCCGCTGACTATCATAGTATTTGTTTGTTCCTACTATGAAAGTCAATGGGTGTTTTTCCAACATTCTTCAGTATCTCTTGCATTGTGTTCAAAAGTGCAACACCACTTGAGTGTGAGGAAATGTGGAAAGGAAAAATGTAGTGTGAACTGTTGCTTTAAAGAGAGGCAGCTCTGTTCTATCATGGGTTATAGTGTAAATGACCCACCTGATCATCAGGAGAACAGTATTTATTCACCGTCTTTATCTGAAACAAACAAAAACATGACAGCATTTCTAATTAATACATGTACATTTATCATGGATGATATCTATTACCTATAAAGGAAATTATTATTTAATGGCCATATTTACAGATAAAATCAAATTACATCAAATAAAACACAACAAAATTTAATTAAATTAAAATTATTATTTACATATTGATTTGGTCAGAAAAAAACACTTAAAAAAATAAAAGATTATTTACATATTTATTTGGTCAAAAAACACAAAATAAATAAATAATTAAAATAAAATAAATAAAAAGAAATAAAATAAAATATTATTTACATATTTATTTGGTCAAAAAACACTTAAAATAAATAAATAAAATAAAATAAAAAGAAATAAAATAAAATATTATTTACATATTTATTTGGTTAGAGAAAAAACTTAAAATAAAAATAAAATAAAATAAAAGATAATTTACATATTTATTTGGTCAAAAAACACTAAAATAAAATAAAATAAAATAAAATAAAATAAAATAAAATTAATTAAAATAAAATAAAATAAAATAAAATAAAATAAAATAAAATAAAATAAAATAAAATAAAATAAAATTAAATAAAATTAAATAAAATTAAATAAAATTAAATAAAATTAAATAAAATTAAATAAAATATTATTTACATATTTATTTGGTCAAAAACACTTAAAATAATAAATAATTTAAATAAAACAAATAAAAGTAATTAAAATAAAGTAAAATAAAATACAAATGAGATATTATTTAGATATTTATTTGGTCAGAGAAAACACAAAAAATAAAATGAAATAAATTTAAATTAAATTAACTTAAATTAAAACATTAAAATGATTATTGACATTTATGTAGTCAGAGAAAACACTTAAAATAAAATAAAATTAAATTGAAATGATTAAACATTTATTTACATATGTATTTGGTCAGAAAAAAAAGTTATTAAAATAAAATAAAATAAAATACAATTAAATTAGCTTAAATTAAAATGATTATTTAAATATTTATTTAGTCAGAGAAATCATTTCAAATAAAATAAATAAAATGATCAATTTTTTTTTTTTTTTAGTCAGAGAAAACACTTACAATAATAATAATTTAAAAAATCATTTTCATATTTATTTGGTCAGAGAAAACACTTAAAATAAAAAATAAATAAATAATCATTTTCATATTTATTTGGTCAGAGGAAACACTTGAAACCTTTTTTGTATTTTTCTCAAATAAATAAGTTAACAAATCTCATTAGTTTTAGATTATTGTAGATATTGTATATGAATTATATTATATTATTGCATTTTATATATTTTTTTGCAAAACATTCAAAGTTTTTAACAATATTAACAATAACAATGTTATTTATATGTTTATTTTGAACCGTATTAATAAAGGTTTGCATAATTCTTAAATATTATTATTTCAGATCATTTGACTGATATGACCTTAGTAACACAAAGTAACACATGCATATGCAATGCACAATAAAATTAATTCTTGAAGCACTGAAATGTCATAACCACATGAACTGCATGCTCTAATGAAGACACATCACACTCACTCAAGATGAAGACATGAATAGGCAAGCATTATTAATGAGCTATTCTGAATAATTCATGGGAAGATGTAGTGCATGTAAAATTAGTAAGTAAGCTTTTCAATGCACTACAGATACAGGCATATAAAATAAAATAAAATAAAATAAAATAAAATAAAATAAAAACTATTATTTACTTATTTATTTGATCAGAGTAAACACTTAAAAATAAAAATAAAGAATAAATAAAAAAATAAAATAAAAATAAATAAAAATAAAATAAAATAAAAACTATTATTTACTAATTTATTTGGTCAGAGAAAACACTTAAAATAATAAAAATAAATAAATAAATAAATGAATAAATAAAAATAAAAATAAAATAAAATAAAAACTATTTATACTTATTTTTTTGGTCAGAGAAAACACTTAAAAAAAATAAAAATAAAAAAATAAAAAATAAAAAATAAAAAAAAATAAAAAAAAATAATAATAAATAAAATAAAAACTATTAATAATTATTTATTTGGTCAGAGAAAACACTTAAACTAAACTAAACTAAACTAAACTAAACTAAACTAAACTAAACTAAACTAAAATGTAAAAAAATAAATATGAAAAAGATTTTTAAAAAAATAAATAAATAAAATAATTTACATATTTATTTGGTCAGAGAAAATACTAAAACAAAATAAAATAAAATAAAATAAAATATTATTTACGTATTTATTTGGTCAGAAAAAAACAAATAAAATTAAATAAAACAGTTTTATTTAATTAAAATAATGAATATAATAAAACACATGTTTAAATAAAGCAATAAGAAGCAGGTTTTCCAATGATCCTATTTTAAAAAAGTAGCATATATATTATTTTAAACATGATATAACTTAAATTGCATCCAGTTTTACATATATTGCAGCTATAAAATTACTTTGTCAGACTCTACACTTATGATAAATGAACATAACAACAACAACA
>CAIGQQ010031581.1:356720-367013 GCA_903798035.1 Danio albolineatus
CTCTTATCTGGCACCTAAACTCTGGAACAGCCTTCCTAGCACAGTTCAGGAAGCAGACACACTCTGTCAGTGTAAACTAGATTAAAGACACATCTCTCTGCATTAGCATACACATAAAACACAAATGCTTTGGAATCCAAATCCTTTAAAGGATTGTTAGTCTGCATTATTTAGGGCAACCGGAGCCGGGAACACTTCCCTAAAGACATTATTTGAACGGCATCTGTGCTTATGTTAGTCTATTTATTATTATTCCCAAGGTTTCCATAATCCTGGACTGGGCTGTATACTGGGCAGCTGCTGTGGTGGTCATGGAGGAGTGGAGAGCATGAGACCGATCCCTGTAAGACCTAAGTGACAGATGAGTCCTCGCATTGATCCTGAAGGGCCAGCCTGTTCACCAGCCGGTGACCATCCCATCTGCGGCTTCTCCACGATGGACGTCCAGCGTTCTCAAGCCTCCGGCGCCTAGACTGCAGCTCTACACAAGACATTTGGCCATAGGAGAAAGGGTCGTGCCCAACTGAGCCTGGTTTCCTTCACATTAGCCAATTATGCAGCTTTATACATCACAATCGCCTCAAAGCAAGAAGGTCGCTGGTTTGAGCCCCGGCTGGACTAATTGGCGCTTCTGTGTGGAGTTTACATGTTCTCCCAGTGTTCGTCTGAGTTTCCCGGGTGCTCCGGTTTCCCCCACAGTCCAAAGACATGCGCTATAGGTGAATTAGGCAAGCTAAATTGTCAGTTTTTCATAATGGATGAATTAATATGCATTGGACTCAGTGTGCAAGGTTTGTTTGTGTAACAAATGTTTTGCATATGAATACGAAAAAAAACACATTTGAAAATTTCTGACTTCAGTGTGCAAAGAGCTCTCCATCAGACATTTTCAGGCTGATTCTATCATCCATCTCAAGGTAAAGCTCATGAATAATCTCCTTAACAGAAGTGACGCTTAAGTGGCATTACATAAAGGTGTTTTACCGTGTTGCTGGAGTTCCCATTTAAATGCAAACCACTGTCGAAAAGCGGCGAAGAGGCCCTGCTACTGTGATCACTGGACGGTCCTGGTGAACCTGGGGAAGAATACAGGAGATTATTACATAAAGCAGAGCTAGCGCTGTGTGCAAATCTACTCTGCTCTTTAAATCCGTGCGATATGATGCGTATTAACTTTTGCAAGCGGCTTTCCAGGTTTGTCACGATGCCACGGACTCTGAAGTCACAGGAGATTATGGCTGAGGTGAGTGTGAAATACTGAAGACGCAGGAGTTTTGACACGGCCATCGCTGGAAAATGCGGAGTGAAAAATACATTTCATGCGGAGAATCTCTGAAAGTTTTATGCACACCGATGCTGCTGTGCATCTCATTGAGTCTCCAGAGATTCAGCAATGCTGCCTGTGATGAGCTCTTACAGTATGTGGGCTGCATTCAACTCCTTTGCAAAAAAAAAGGTGGGATTTTGTGCTTTTCTGGTTTTTATTTTACTATAAATACAGGGAGCTTTTAAGAACAGGTTTAACAAAATGGAGAGTGAAGAAAACGCAAGAAAATACACATAAAATACAAATTTAAACTGTTATTTAGCAACTCTTTATTTTACTAATTATATACAAATGTTGATCAAATAAAATTTATTTACACTACCTGACAAAAGTCTCGTCTCCTTTCCAAGTTTTAGGAACAGCAAATAATAAGTTGACTTCTAGTTGATCATTTGGTATCAGAAGTGGCTTATATGAAAGGCGAAGGCCTCTAGATTACACTTATTTTACCACAATAAAATATGATCATGTCTTAATTTTGAATGATTTAATTAGGACAGTGCGGTCTGACTCTGATTAGACAAAAGACTCGTCACTGAACAGAAATAATGTCCTGTATAGAATATAAAGTCATGCTGCAGTGGAAATGACTATTGTGTATGACTCCCATGAGCTTGGAGGACCGCATCCACACATCTCTGCAATGACTCAAATAAAGTATTAATAAAGTCATCTGGAACGGCAAAGAAAGCGTTCTTGCAGGACTGCCAGAGTTCATCACGACTCTTTTGGTTCATCTTCAGTGGCTCCTCCATCTTACCCCAGACCTGCTCAATAATGTTTATGTCTGGTGACTGGGCTGGCCAATCCTGGAGCACCTTGACCTTCTTTGCTTTCAGGAGCTTTGATGTGGAGGCTGAAGTATGAGAAGGAGCGCTATCCTGCTGGAGAATCTGCCCTCTCCTGTGGTTTGTAATGTAATGGGCAGCACAAATGTCTTGATACCTCAGGCTGTTGATGTTGTCATTTACTCTGCAGATCTCTTGCACGTCCCCATACTGAATGTAACCCCAAACCATGATCTTTCCTTCACCAAACTTGACTGATTTCTGTGAGAATTTTCAGTCCATGCGGGTTCCATGCAGTATTTGTGATGATTGGGATGCAGTTCGACAGATGATTCATGAGAAAATCTACCACCATTCTGCCACTTTCTCATATGACCAACTAGAAGTTTTTATTTGTTGATCTTACAGCTTAGACTAACGACAATATATATATAGGGCTTTACATTAACACCGGCCAACCTACCAAATGCGGGTAGATTTCCGCTGTGACGGGTTAGACCGACACCGCCACTAGCCACTCTGGCCGGTTGAAAATTATTTTTAAGTGGTAGTTTTCTTAAAAGCAGGGTTTGACAATAAGGATGGCCCAGTATTCATGCAAACATGATCTTAGAATCGAGAAGCAGCCCGATTGACAAACATAACTGTGTTCGCGCGAGCAAGAGAAAGCTGCTGAATACCGAATGAGAGCTCACTCGTGCGCACAGGTGATGTGATGCACGCACTCCTTTTGTAAGCAGCATCGGCCACTGTTTTCGTTTGAACTATTCTTTGAACAGATTGTTAACAGGCCTAACATTAACCGTGTGCGCCTGATCATTATTTCATTATCACTCACAGTATGTTTTTTTACATGCTTTCTTTTGCTCACAGTTAATTTAGTTATTATAGTTTAATAACCATTTTTTTACAATAACATTGCTTTAAATGAGAGACTAACTCCCCATTTTTGTGTACTGTGATCTGGGAGCTTTAGCCAGGACAGATTACTGTGCATATTTTAGATACATGGCAATAAATATTTTTAAATATCAATTTTTTTAAATATAATTTTGTTGAATTAAAAAGAGCATGTATACAGCTATATTTAGCTTGTTTGACACATTAAAAAATTTAGAAATAATTATTTATTTTTGGTCTGGTCAGAGATAAATATAGTAAATCCTTAATATTGAGCCCTGAAAAGTCCTGTGAAAATAAAACTAATTGCAATGCGACACAACACATTTGCTCATGACCTCATGCACACTGAGCAAGCTCATACACGACACACAGATCAGTGAAATTAATGAGTGGACATAACACAAAATCTAAATCAAGTCATTTTCGCATGTCAAAGTCAAATTTATGCATACAAAATATATCTTCCGAGCAACAAAAGTGTGGCTAGTGAAAATGGAGAGTGGCTAGTAATGTTGGAAATCTACTAGCCACAGTGGCTGCTGATCAAAAAAGTTAATTTTAAGCCCTGTGTATGTATATAAGGAATTTTTCAGGGTATTTCCTATGTTACATGTCCATGTATGTATTTATTTATTTATTTTGTGTTTTCTCCCTACACTTTGTTTATTTGGTTGATTTGTTAATAAACCCCCTAGACAGATCCATTAATGTGTTTCCCTCCTTTGATGTTGTGACCGTGGTCGTAACATTAATTGGGGGCTCGTCCAAAAGTTCCGATTATGCTTTTCAGCTGTTTGGTGAGGGAGGGAAGAAGCGTGGCCGCCCCGTTCATTCTGTGATTCGTCTGGATATGCTTTCGTGCAAGTGACCGTTTGTCTTCTGAAGAAAGCCTTTTGTTTAATTTCGACTAGAATATAATAAAATGTTATACATTTATTTTTTTTAACCCTTTTAGTGTCAATGTTTTTAACCCCCTTTAGCCATTTTTTTATTGCTTATGGAAAAAAAAAAACACTTTTATACAATGCAGGGCTCAACAATAAGGACTGCCCGATGGCCTGGGGCTAAATGTGAGAGATGCTCGGGACAGTAGACGGAATCGTTACTGGCCCGATCAGGCCAGTGCTGCCTTGTCACTAAATTTTAATTTGCCTGCGACTATTTGTCAATCGTATGCATATATAGTCTTAAAATCAAGAAATAGTTTGTGCTTTCAAGTATTTGAATGCTACCTTCTCTGTAAAGTCGTAAATACCAGATTGCTTTTTTGGTTCCTCTTATCTGATTGGATGTTGTGAGCATGTTATTTTTTTCCGTAACCTGGTACCAACACAGCGAAGAGACGACAACATTACAGCAACATCAGATTATGAGGCTAAAAGAAAATGTCTGTTTTGTGATGTTTTGCTGTCATTTTTAAGTCAGCCAGGTTTTGTTTTGCAATAAAACACCTGCACATTTTCCTTAATATTTTTAGAAATTATTTTTGACACATTATTTAAAATATGTGGCTAATAAATAGCAATTAACTTTCTTTTTTTTTTTTTTTGGTGGGGCCAGTGAAAAATTTCGGCAGGGCAAGTAAAAATCTGAACCACTGGTCCAATCGGGCCAGTAGAAGAAATCCTTAGGTGTTGAACCCTGCAATGACTTGCCTAGTAAATCTAATTAACCTAGTTAAGCCTTTAAATGTGACTTTAAGCTGAATAATAGTCTTTTGAAAAATATCTAGTCAAATATTTTTGTGCTGTCACCATGGCAGATATAAAAGAAATCAGTTATTAGAAATGTTGAAAACAAAATCTTCCCTCCATTAAACAGAAATTGAGGACAAAAACTTTCCAATAAAGAACTAAAATTTAACAGGAGGGCTATTAATTCTGATCTCATCTGTATGTGGAGTCTCTAAATGACTCAGTATTGAGTGTGTGTTGAGTTTATGAGGACAGCAGTGGTTCAGACAGCACAACAGCTGAAGGCTGTTCAGAAGACTCTGCAGAAGTGAATCAGACGCACCTAATGGGAGTTTTAAGAAGGCCGGCGCTTCCCTGAGGTAGCGAACAGTGATGGAGACTTCATCTCCTGCCGTCCGCAACAGATGAACCTGCAGACAACAAACACACAGATCACAGATCACACCCAAAACTGCTTTAGATTTACACCGTGTACTAACAATATGCGACCAGATACCTCGCCAAAAAGGACATCAGCATGCAATGTTATTCTATTATTACAGTGAGATACAGTCAAACTAAAAATGTATTTGTGTTTGTTAATTCATCTTAGACAATTAGAATGAATTGTTATTTTTTTATTTTGTGAAGTTTATTTATAAACTAATTTGGAGAGGATCACATGCTTACGATTGATCACAGCTGGTCCTGCATTATCCAATTTATGATTCACCAATCAGACGATTCCTAAGCCACTATAAATACCCTGAGTTCCATATCACAGCCCTCTTCGTTTTGCAGGAATCCCCCCTTCCTCCCCTACTCCTCCTCCTTTCCTAGATGGGTGGCACGGTGGCCCAGTGGTTAGCACTGTTGCCTCACAGCAAGAACGTCGCTGGTTCTAGTCCTTACCAAGCCAGCCCACGTTTCTTTGTGGAGCTTACAAGTTCTCCCCGTGCTCTTGTGGGTTTCCCTCTGGTTTCCTCCCACCATCCAAAAACATGCAACTTTAGTTAATTGACTAATCCAAATCACCACCATAGACATGCTCCTAGTGAGTAGTTATCTCTTAAGAGCGATCACTATCTGTTCATTAGCTACCCGCAGGGGAGTTCTCGAGATCTACCTGAGCTCAAACTCCCCTCTCGCCTTCCAAACAGGAGGGAGCCCCGGGCTCGAGGATCTAATGAGCTTAGGGCTCTCTCCTGGGACAGCATGCCAAACACGCTTTATAATCAATCATCAGCTAAGTGTGAACTCTTGAAAATACTTTAAGGTGGCACGGTGGTGCAATGGGTTGTGCTGTTGCAACAGCAAGAAGGTCGCTGGTTCGAGCCCAGGCTGGGTCAGTTGGCATTTCTGTGTGGAGTCTGCATGTTCTCCCCGTGTTGGCGTGGGTTTCCTCCGGGTGCTGCGATTTCCCCCAGAGTCCAAACACATGTGCTATAGGGGAATTGGATAAGCTAAACTGCTTTTAGAGCATGTGTATGTCCTGGTCCTCCAGGCGTTGGAGCGTTGGGCTAACGTAAAAATGAAATGTTACGAAACACCAACATAGTGTGGCTAAATATCATATTTAATATACACGGCCCTGGGAGTAAGTATGTATATTTTAATACTTTAAGATTTGCAAATTATGCTGCTGTTGTGTCAGTTTTAGGAACTAGACAAAACAAATTCATAAATATATTTAGGTTTTATTGTTGTACAGTTTTTGCTTTAAAACATTAATTTAACATTATAGACTCCATGTGTATGATTCGTGTACGATTATTTATCTTTACATACACTTAAGAACTCTAAACACTGATATATAATAATTAATTTGATACAAATTATGTATTGTTAATTATGTATTAAATCTCAAAAGTATATATATTTAAAAGTAAAATATTTATTAATGTACCTGTATATATATATATATTTTTTTATTAGTTTACTTTGTTTTATATGTTCAGTTTTACTTCAGTTTCCATTAAAGTTATTAATCTAGTTTCTTTATCTAATTACTTTATTATAAAAGTATATAAAACTATAAAAGTTTTTATTTTTATTTTATCAGTACATGATGAAAATGTAAAGTCATGGTTCGGAAAACGGTTTACAACATGACCTCAGTGAAATAAACTGCAGAATCCACGAGGAGCTGAACTGAGGTGTGTTTTACATCACTAATCATATCTGAATTCATCTCTGCAGTGGGATTGTGGTGCGGCTCTAGAAACTACACAGTATACAAATATTCTGATGACGACTTTTAGTTTTCATTTGATCAGAATCACAGCTAGAAAACACATTTAATTGGACAAATCTGAGCGGTGCTCCTCTGTGGAGGAAACATGACACACTTGTTCAGTATTTCCACCGAGAGCAGAAGCTGAAAGAAAACCCAGATTCACCCAGAAGAGCCTTCAATCTCTGACAGAGCAGGACAGAACCAGCTTATAAACATGCAGATTTACTGTAGAACTCTGGCAGAGAAACACTACACTAGAAATACACTACTTACTAACACTTGCTGTATTTCATAGTTCATTTAGATACACTTAAAGTCACCATGAAACAGAAGTTAAGATTGTCCTTATTTAAGTATGTCCTCTTCAAATGGTCCTGAAATGAGAAAAAATGTAAGCTCTGCCCTAAATGACTAATAGTTCCGCCCTAAAGAACTTATAGCCCCGCCCTAAATACTGACAGCTCTGCCCTAAATGACTAATAGTCCCGCCATAGAGAACTTATAGCCCCGCCCTAAATACTGACAGCTCTGCCCTAAATGACTAATAGTTCCGCCCTAAAGAACTCATAGCCCCTCCCTAAATAACTGACAGCTCTGCCCTAAATGACTAATAGTCCCGCCCTAAAGACTGATAGCTCCACCCTAAACACCTGATAGCTCCCCTTAAATGTCTGATAGTCCAGCCCTAAATGACTCATAGCTCCACCCAAAATAACTGATAGCTCTGCCCTAATTGACTAATAGCTCCACTATGAAAGACTGATAGCTGCACTATGAATGAAATTACTGATACCTCCTCCCAAAACACCTGAGAGCTCCACCCTAAATGTCTGATAGCCCCGCTCTAAATGACTCATAGCTCCACCTAAACCACTCACAGCTCTACCCGAAATGACTGATAGCTCCGCTCCTAAATGACTGATAGCTCCGCCCTAAATAACTGATACCTCTGCCATAAAAACCTGATAGCCCCACCCTAATGTCTGATAGCCCCACAATAAATGACTGATAGCTCCACCATAAACGGCTGATAGCTTCACCTTAAATGACTGATAGCTCCGCCCCTAAATGACTAATAGCTCCGCCCTAAATAACTGATAACTCTGCCCTAAAAACCTGATAGCCCCACCATAAATGACTGATAGCTCCGCGCCAAGTGACTGATAGCTCCGCCCTAAATGACTGATAGCTCCCCTGGAAATAACTGATAGCTCCACCTTAAATGACTGATAGCTCCACCTTAAATGACTGATAGCTCTGCCCTAAGTGACTGATAGCTCCACCATAAATGACTAACAGCTCCACCTTAAATGACTGATAGCTCCACCCTAAATGACTGATAGCTTAGCCCTAAATGACTGATAGCTCCACCTTAAATGTCTGATAGCTCCACCCTAAAATACTGATATCATGCCCTAAATTACTGATAGATGGCCAGCTCTAAATGACTGAAAGCTCCCCCTAAATGTCTGATAGCCCAGCCCTAAATGACTCATAGCTCCATCCAAAATAACTAATAGCTCCAAGTAGGTATCGCTGCAGCCCGGAGACCTCCAAGTGGGAGGGATTACACCGCAAGTAGGTTGGGTGACCTCCAAGTGGGAGGGACTTAAACCGCAAGTAGGTTGGGTTTAGGTGGTGTAGGTGGAGCGGATATTCATAAAACACATCAGGTTACTGTGAGGTTGTGTTTAGGGTTGGGTTTAGGTGTAGACGTTAATAAAACACAACAGGTTACTGTGAGGTTGTGTTTAGGGATGGGTTTAGGTGTAGACATTAATAAAACACAATATTGGACTCCGTGTCATGCACAACACATTAAATAAATAAAAATTCCAGGTTTTACAGCTCACTTAAAGCTCGAAGGCCCACCCACTTGGAGCTCAAGTCCCTCCCACTTGGAGCTCAAGTCCCACCCACTTGGAGCTGGCTCCGACCTCCGTTTATACCCTTCTCAATAGCTCTGCCCTAAATGACTGATAGCTCCGCCCTAAATGACTAATAGCTCCGCCCTAAATGACTGATAGCTTCACCCTAAATGACTGATAGCTTCACCCTAAATGACTGATAGCTCCACCCTAAATGACTAATAGCTCCGCACTAAATGACTGATAGCTCCACCCTAAACTACTGATAGATCCGCCCTCCTAAATAACTAATAGCTCCGCCCTAAATGACTGGTAGCTCTGCCCAAAATGACTGATAGCTCCGCCCTAAATGACTGATAGCTTCAGCCTAGATGACTGATAGCTCCGCACTAAATGACTGATAGCTCCGCCCTAAATGACTGATAGCTCCGCACTAAATGACTGATAGCTCCGCCTTAAATGACTGATAGCTCCGTCCTAAATGACTGCTAGCTCCGCACTAAATGACTGATAGCTCCGCTCTAAATGACTGATAGCTCTGCCCTAAATGACTGATAGCTCCACCTTAAATGCCTGATAGCTCCGCCCTTAATGACTGATAGCTCCGCCCGAAATAACTGATAGCTCTGGCCTAAATGACTGGTTTCATAGAGACTTTAAAATCAAGGTATATCATTTTAAAATACATGTCACTGTATTTTCACCCAACTCTGGCTATTGGTATTTTCAGACACAAATAAAGCGAGTGAACAGCAGCGGATTGATGGAAAAGCATCAGTCTGTGTGGACTGACAGAGTAAAGCTGCGCGTGTTTGTGCTGAATCTCTCAGCGATCGATCATTTATAGACTTTACAGCGAGAAGCAAACTCCGGCCGCTGATATGAAGGGATTGTTCGCTCCAGCGGCGTCTGATGAAACTGGGGATTAATTCTGCATCAATGTCATTTCAAGACCACAGATGAAAGAGCCGTCCAGTACTCACCACTTCCTCATGTGTGCATTTCTCCACATTAATGCCATTGACCTGCAGAGAAAGACAAGAGCGGAAGGCTAATATAAGCACACGTTAATCCCATCCGAAACAACCACATTTATTATGGTGATTCTAATACACTTTAACTTTATGTTCTGTAACACAACCAGCCATTTTATTCTTAGACTTAAAACAAAATATTAATTTATACAAGTCATCATTTAATAAATAAATTACATTTGAATTATCTTTACTGTAATACAACCAGTCAATTTATTCTTACAATTACAAAAATAATCATAAGCTATACAAGTCATCACTCAAAATATTAAATAAAGTACATTTTAATTTTATTGACTGTAGCACAACTAGTAAATTCATTCATTCTATTTTTTTCCGGCTTAGTCCATTTAGTAAAATTATTATCAGAATTTAAATAATAATTATAATTTATTAATTTTATAATTTATTATACGTTCTATCTATCTATCTATCTATCTATCTATCTATCTATCTATCTATCT
>CAIGQQ010031581.1:368596-378749 GCA_903798035.1 Danio albolineatus
ATTTAATTTAATTTAATTTAATTTAATTTAATTTAATTTAATTTAATGATTATATTTATTTTAGTAAGTTAGTGTATGTGTTTTTAATATGTCCATACAGTTTTTATTATTATTATTATTATTATTATAAATTATTATTATTATTATTATTGTTATTATTAATTGTTATTTTTCCCTTAAAAAACAGAACAGAATTGGCAAAGAATCTGGGATTAAAAGATCTGCCTCAACTCTCCATTATCAGCTGCAGATACTCCAGTTTCTTTGCCAATCCTGTTCTGTGGACATGTCTCTACACGTTACTATGGAGACATGTTAATACGTGGCTGTCAATCAATTTGGTGGGCTGGGAAATCCCCACTCCTACTTCCCATTGCGCTGGGCCTCAAAATCAATGGGAGTTGGATCACTCCACTTTGACAGTGGACACACTATACTACACAAAGTTCTGTCCAAACAGCTAACAAAAGATGATTTTCATATAAGGATGCCTTTAAACAGAGTCAACCACTGTACTTGGGTTAAATGTTGAGCCAACTCAAAAAAGCTATTTAGCTGATTCAACTGTGTTTGTTTACAGTGCAGGAGCCCAAAACTGACCTGCAGAACAGCGTCCCCGATGAACAGCTTCCCCGTCTGATCAGCTGAGGAAAAGAACACATCATTCTTTACTCATCTAACTCACACAGACACAGTAGTTTAACACAAATCTGCCATTGTGACAGACGTTATCATCTTCCAGATATCCAGCAGTGGAGAAAGGATTCTATTGAAGCGTCAGAGGAGACCGAAAATACAGCAGGAGGATAATAACAACTGCAGATGGAGACTTATGAAAGATGACTTTCATAAAGTACATCACAATAATACATTTATTATTATTGTACATTAACAATACTTAATGTACAATAACAATAATGAAAACACATTTGCATTATAATGTATAAATAAAGTAGCCATGGGTGTCACGGTGGCACAGTGGGTAGCACTATTGTCTCACAGCGAGAAGTCCCGGCTGGGTCAGTTGGCATTTCTGTGTGGAGTTTGCATGTTCTCTCCGTGTTGGTGTGGGTTTCCTCTGGGTGCTCTGGTTTCCCCAACAGTCCAAACAGATGCGCTATAGGTGAACTAAACTAAATTGGCCGTAGTGTATGTGTTTTTGGGTGTTTCATTCATTCATTCATTTTATTTTCGGCTTAGTCCCTTTATTATTGTGGGGTCGCCACAGCGGAATGAACCGCCAACCATATGTTTTACACAGCTGCTGCAACCCATCACTAGGAAACACGCATATACTTCCATTCACACACTTACACTACGGACAATTTAGCTTACCCAATTCACCTGTACCGCATGTCTACCGAGTTTGAACCAGTGACCTTTTCTTGCTGTGAGGCGAGAGCACTACCCACTGTGCCACCATGCTGCCATATACTTATTATTATTATTATCATTATATCCATTTCTTTTTTTTTTCTGGCTTAGTCCCTTCATTAATCAGGGGTCACCACGGCGGAATGAACCACCAACTTATTCAGCATATGTTTTACACAGCGGATACCCTTCCCATCACTGGGAAAATTATTATTATATATAAAATAAAATATAAAATGAAACTAATTGTTGTAAAATGCAATCCAATAGATAAAATTAATAAAAATAGATTAAAAAATAAATAAATAAAATAAATAAATATATAAAATAAAAATGAAGTAAAATGCAAATCAAATGGATAAAATAAAACAATAAAAATAAGAAAATGAATAAAATAAAAGAAAAAAATTTAAATACTAAAATCAAGTAAAAATATTAAATACATATGCAATAAAAATCTCTCCAATGAATAAAAAAATATATATATAATATAAAATTTTAAAAAATAAATACACCAAAATAAAAGATAAATATTAAATAAAATAAAATGTTTCCCAGTGATGTGTTGCAGCTGGGAGGGCATCCACTGCATAAAACATAAGTTGGTGGTTCATTCCGCTTATGCGACCCCAGGTTAACAAAGAGACTAAAGGCTGATTTATACTTCTGCATTAAGTGCACACATATGGTCTAATGCGCACCTCTTTAGTAATGTAACTACACGTCGCAACAACGAGTAGGGCAAGCTCTGTGATTGGTCGGCTTGGTGGCGCTGATGAGCGTGGGCGGGGGTGAGAGTCGCACGAGCCCGATGGAGCAAGCGCTTACAAGTGTGGAGTCCTGTAAAGCAGTTCCAGATGGAAACTGTTGTTTTGTGTTTACAGTATGATTAAAGTTGTTAAACGTACGCTGGTTCCCGCTTCAGAATGAGCAAGTTTTGGCTACTTGCACATTTAGGTATCGTTCAGAAAAACAAGATTAAATATGTTCTTCTGGAGCTGTTTCATTGTAAATAAACAGTTAAACGGTCAGTAATGTGTTTTAATATTATTATTTACAAAATAAATTTTAATAATATACATTCGCAAACAGTTTAGCTTATTAAATTAGCCTTTATAAAAAAATAGAATCGAGATATGAAATCTCATTACTCTTTTTCTCGCTGTATAACACATTCTGAATAAAGAGCAGCGAATGAACCTCATGTATTTAGAATTTTTAGTTTGATCACATTAAATAACAGAGGTGTCACTTTAAAAATGCACACATCTAACGTTATAATGAAAGCATTTGATCGCTTTCCTAACGCTTTATGCTCATTTAGGACAAAATTAGTTGTGTTTGAAAAAAAAACCCCATCAAGATCGACATCTTTAGATGTGTTTATTATTATTTACGTGTGTATGTCTGTTCAAACACAAAACCCAGAATTTCGCTACGCTTCAAATCGCATGTAGAGAATCCGCTTGGGAAACAGCGTGAATTTATCACTACGGAGCGCGTCAGCTGACAGTCACGCGCCGCTTTATGACTGTTTTGAGGATTGCACAGGAGGAGCGATGGCACCTGTAATGAAAGCAAAGGGAATCCCGCCGTTTTATATTTATTTCAAAGTGTTTCATGCCTAAATAAACCGAAAGCACAGAACTGACTCACATTTAAGAGCAAGGGGCGGCCCCTGGGGGTTCGGCGGTATGGGTTGCGTATAGGGAGGATCGGCTCTTTAATGTTTATTGCCACCCTTCAGAGAAAGACTAAAAATATAGGAGAAATACGGAAAAACACCTTTCTGGGATGATAACTGGATAGAACTGTAAAATACGGGAGTATCCCAGGAAAAACAGGAGGGTTGACAGGTTTGTCCTGGAGGTCTGGTGTCCCTACAGGGTTTAGCTCCAACTTGTCTCAAAACACCTGCCTGGATGTTTCAGGTATACCTAGTAAGACCTTGATTAGCTTGTTCAGGTGTGTTTGATTAGGGTTGGAGCTAAAATCTGCAGGACACCGAACGTCCAGGAACAAGCAGTGGTGTTAAGTAACTAATTACAAATACTCAGACTACTGTAATTGAGTAGTTTTTCTCAGGAATTGTAATTTACTGAGTAGTTTTATAAATGTGGACTTTTACTTTCCCTTGAGGACATGTTTAGTGCAGTATCGGTACTTTTACTCCACTACTGTCCTTCATCCTTTACTACTTTATTTTTGTCTTGTCTATGGTCATTGTCTAAAGTAGAAAGATCAGTCCTGTCTTAATTTGGGGGTGATTTTCTGATAGCAGCCTGTCATTTGAAGGCCAGATTTCAAGCATCTGTAAAACTGCTTTTTTTCATCTTAAAATATTGCCAAACTTTGACACATGCTATCAATGTCTGATGCGGAAAAGCTTATTCATGCTTTCATGACGTCTCTATTAGATTACTGTAATGCATTACTAGGGGGCTGCCCTGTTGGCCTGATTAACAAACTTCAGCTAGTTCAAAATGCAGCTGCTAGAGTGCTTTCTAGAACAAAGAAATATGATCATATTACTCCAGTTCTTTCAGCATTGCATTGGCTCCCTATTAAACTTAGTATAAATTTTAAAATCTTACTGACTACCTACAAAGCCCTGAACGGCTTGGCTCCCCAGTATTTGCGGGAGCTCCTGATTTATTATAGCCCACCACGTCCGCTACGCTCAATTAATTCTGGACAATTGATTATTCCCAGAATATCAAAATCAACTGCAGGCGGTAGATCTTTCTCTTATCTGGCACATAAACTCTGGAACAGCCTTCCTAGCACAGTTCAGGAAGCAGACACACTCTGTCAGTTTAAAATTAGATTAAAGACACATCTCTTTGCATTAGCATACACATAAAACACAAATGCTTTGGAAGGAACGAACAAACGAATTAATGAACAAAAGGGTTTAATGAAGGAAGGAACAAAAATATGAAAGTAAGAATAAGCGAACAAATGAAGGGAGGAAAGAAGGAAGGACCAAACGAATGAAAGCAGAATTCAAGGAAGGACAGAACAAACTAAGGAAGTAAGGAACGAACAAACGAATGAATGAACAAAAGGACCTAATGAAAGAAGGAACAAAATTATGAAAGAACGAGTGAACGAATGAAGGAGGGAACAAACGAATGAAGGAAGGAAGCAGAGAACAAACAAATAATTGAAGGAAGGTTGGAAGGAACAAACGAAAATAGAAAGATCCCTAAATACACCACATGTTGTTTGTGCAGAGATGTGTAAACATAACATACTGTAAACGCATCAACTTTTCTACAGTGTAATACTCACTACTCACTACTCGAGTACTTCTAAAAGGTCTCTCTTTTTACTCATACTTTGAGTAATATTTACTACAGATACTTTTACTCGCACTACATTTTTGGCCAAGTAATGGTACTTTTACTTGAGTATGATTTTTCAGTACTCTTTCCACCACTGGGAGCAAGTTTGGTGATCCCTGCTGCAGAGCAACACAAACAGCACCCATAAGTATAAATGAATGACAACGCGCAAGGCAGGCACAATGGGTCACGCCGATCACTCAATGCAGAAGTATAAACCAGCCTTAAGTAAAAAATTAATGAATGAACAAATGAATAACTTTATACATAAATAAAAAAGGTATAAAATAAAATATGACATGTAAAATATATACAAAATAAAATATTAAACATTAAATATAAAACGTACAATAAAATAAAATATAGCAGGGGTAAAATACAATGCAACAAATAATATTTAAAATTCAATTTAAAAAAAATAATAAATACACTAGGACACTAGGATTAAAATCTATATAAAATAAAAAATAATATAACATATGAAACTAAATATGAAATAAAATAAAATGTAATAGTATTTCAAGCACTCCAACAATGTCTGAAAGAGCAGAAATGTGTGTGGATGTGTGTCTCTCTCGTCTTCTTACCTACTTGATCTTTGAATATCTTGGAAATCACCACAGGCACTTTATGTTCTGCTCCCCCCTGAAACACATGAAGAGCCGTCAGAAAAGCATCAGAGACTGCCGAGAACGAAACTAATGAAGCTCTTTCATCTGTAATATCAGAAACACCTCAACACTTTATTAAAGAAGATGAAGACGGGCTTACTTTGATACTCAGACCCAGACCTCCAGTCGCCTGCCTTCTCAGTACAACAGTTCTGTGCTTTAGAAAAGGGGGATTTAGTTGGTAAAATATTCACCGCATCAGATACATCACAGAAATCACGACAAGTATAATATGTGTTTATGAAGGGAATATCAGACAACAATAAACAAACAAATGCAGACAATATTTCAGCTATTATAAACATATTATTAAAAATAACACAAATAAAACGGTCACAATCACCAGCGGTATCCTTGCAGATCGCTGGTATATACACAGATTGCTAAAGAACTACAAATCCACTGTTACATGGACTACAGATCCAGTCATGCAGCACACACACCTGCAAAGTCTCCTTTGATTACACTCACACAACTGAAGCTGCTCATGTACTGATTACACCACACGTATGGCTCACTCTCAACGCTGAGTCTTGTTTATCTGAATTGTGAACATTACGACGCGGTTCCTTGCCTTCCATGTTTGAACCTTGCTTTGTTTGTTTTATGCTGTCTGCTTCCTGCCTGTACTGACCACTCACCTGTTATTTGACTATGACTCTGTTTGCTCCTGTGTTGACTGTTGCTTGCCTGATCATTCTGTTTAATAAACCGAGTGTTTGGATCTGCACTCCCGTGTTAGCGTCCACTTCACATTACAAAAACGTTCTATAACATTTTAATGAGTGAACAAACAAATAATTTATTAAATAAATACATTTTTTACTGTGTTTACTTATCTGCATAAGACATTGTCTCGTCTTAAAAACGTAGCTAAAAGTCTGACAAAAATATAAGTAGAACGTAAATATATTATATGAATATATTTTATTTATATTTAAAAAAAAATACCTTCGGATATAGATTATATCAGGCAAAAATAAATCAATAAATATAAATAAACTTAGATTTTTAAATACATAATAAAAAAATATATAAATAAATAAATATATAATAAAAAACTTTTAGATTTTAACTATATTAAAATAAATAAATAAATACAAATAACAAATTTAGATTTTTAAATATATTTAAAATAAATAAATAAATAAATAATAAAAAACAAAGTTTTAGATTTTTAACTATTTTAAAAAATAAATAAATAAATAAATAAATAATAAAAACAAATAACTAACTAGATTTGTAAATATATTAAAAATAAATAAATTAATTAATTAATAAATTAATAAATATATAATAATCCCAATAACTAACTTTTAGATTTTTAAATATATTAAAAATAAATAAATAAATATTATAAATATTAATAATACAAGTAATACTGGACAAAAAATAGGAGATATATAACAAACACTCAGTTAATATCAGAGAAAAACCAACAAGAATGAAAAAAAAAATGTTAAAAACGTTGCTTCAGCTGTAATTTTACACCAAATAACTCTTTAAATATTCATTTTTAAATAGCATTTAAAATAATATATATTGATGAAAAATTGATAATAAAAATTTATTGATAAAAAAAACACTATCAATACCCTGTGTAGTCTCTCATAAAACAATATAAAATAAAATATTACTAAAACCATCTAAGAAATAGGAAAAAAATAAGCTAGCATTAATTAAAAAAAATATCAAACATTAAATAATAAAATAAAATAGATTAATAAATGTATTTAACAATAAAAATTATAAAATATTAAATACAATAAAATAATTAAATAAAACAAAAGTTAAATTAAATTTAAAAATGAATTTATAAAAAACAAATAAAATAAAAAGAAATAAATAAAATCAGATCACTCTGCCTATTCATGCCAGAGTCCCACAGGAAAAGTGATAGACAGGTGGTAACCTGTGTGTAACTTATCTTTATATTTATTTATGATTTGGTTATGGGTAAAACAAAGACCATGCGGGTCAGGTAGTTGAAACGGTAGGCTGCAAATAATTATCATTCATTTTCTTTTCGGCTTAGTCCCTTTATTAATCCGGGGTCGCCACAGCAGAATGAACCGCCAACTTATCCAGCAATTTGTTTTATGCAGCGGATGCCCTTCCAGCCACAACCCATCTCTGGGAAACATCCACACATACTCATTCACACTCATACACTACGGACAATTTAGCTCACCCAATTCACCTGTACCACGTCTTTGGACTGTGGGGGAAACCGGAGCACCCAGAGGAAACCCACGCGACCACGGGGAGAACATGCAAACTCCACACAGAAATGCCAACTGACCCAGCCAAGGCTCGAACCAGTGACCTTCTTGCTGTGAGGCGAATGTGCTACTCACTACGCCACCGTGGCGCCTACAAATAATTTATTATTCAGAAATAATTCATTCACCGGCGCCTATGACGACGATGCCATCGTCCATCGCGATGTTTCACCTCAAGCATCGTACTATGCCAAATTGGTTGACATCACCCAACCCTAGCATATACCCTATTGTAGTTTGACAGTTTACTATAGACCATTTCAGTGTGGTGATATCACTGGCCCATGAAAGCTTCTTGCATGTTGTCAAACTATTTCATAACTATATTAAGATGCAAGTCAATCATAACCTGTCATTAAAATAGCAATCATAACATTATTTATCAATATGCAGACTTTTTTGGATTCTCTGAATCTATGGAAACTAAAAGTGTACAACAGGAAGCACATTAGGACCATTGTTATTGTTTACATTCCTCAAAATGATCCATAGTGATTTATTAATCCTGCCAAATCTCAGGACGGACTGGTCAATCCACACAAACACTTTCATAAAACTGAAAATCTAATCCAAAAGACTATCGACTTCTCAATGACTGAGGCATTTGAGTACTCAATATCCCTTCAGACAGAAAAACACACCATCAGAACGCTTTCCTTTCGTACTTCCAGATGTGTTTCTGGGTCAAAGTGACTCTAAATGATGGAGTTATAATCCAAAGACATGCTCTAAACTCACTGCGTTATGACTATATTGGACTATTGTACACATTTAATGAGTTTCTCTGTGCGCTGACAGCATGATTAAGGAAAACAGAGGCATACGATGATGTCATTTATGAAATATGACGATGCGTCTCAAGCCTGAAACAATGATTTTGACACGGACGTCAAAGATGATGAACATTTATGTTGTATGCATGTCCATCTGTAATAGATGCTTGAGGATGAGCTTCGGGAAATGTGACGCTTCACAGAGAATATACGAGGCTTTAGCACAGTTTATCATTCATTTAATGAGTTATCATATGAGAGTCCAGAGCGTTATTTAAATGTCTGTACCACAATTTGACAAATTTGCATAATGCTATAATAAATAAAAAACACTTTGGTTGAGTGAACTTTTCAATAAATGGACAAATGGATCACTGATTCACTCACTCAATTTGTTCAAAAGAGTTGATTCATTTTTAAACTAATCGATTGGTGGTGCAATTGAAAGGATCATTGATTCGCTGAGTTAATCGATTCATTCAAAACTTCAGATTCATTATAAAACAAATGAAGCGACTATAACGGATCATTGCTTCTGTGACTATCTATTAATTTAAAACCGTTGAATCCTTATAAAACAAATGAAGTGACAGTCTTGTCGAATGGATCATTGACTCAATGACTTTATCAATTCATTCAAAACAGCTGATTCACTTCAAAACAAATCAAGTGACTCTACAAGAGGATAAAAGATTCACTGACTCAAATGACTCTTTTAAAGCAGCTGATTCATTCGAAAACAAATCAAATGACTGTATCTAGAAATGAATAACTGATTCACTGACTCAAACGACTCTTTCAAAACAGCTGATTCATTTCAAAACAAAATCAAAGGACTGTCTACAAATGGATAACTAATTCACTGACTCAAATGACTCTTTTAAAACAGCTGATTCATTCCATAACAACCCAAGTGACTATCTCTACAAATGAATGACTGATTCACTGACTTAAATGACTCTTAAAAACAGCAGATTCTTTTCAAAACAACCCAAGTGACTGACTCTACAAATGAATAACTGATTCACTTAATTAAATGACTCTTTTAAAACAGCTGATTCTTTTCATAACAACCCAAGGGACTGTCTCTACAGATGAATAACTGATTCACTGACTCAAACAACTCTTTCAAAACAGCCGATTCATTTGACAACAAATCAAAGGACTGTCTACAAATGAATAACTGATTCATGACTCAATCAACTCTTTCAATCAATTCTCAAAGAAACTCTTTTAAAACAGCAGATCCTTTTTAAAACAAGTGACTGTCTCTACAAATGATCATTGATTCACTGACTTAATTGATTCATTGAAAACAGATTTGTTTCAAATGAATCAAGTGATTGTCTTTATAAATAGATCACTGATTCGCTGACTTCATCAATTCATTCAAAACTGCTGATTCATTATAAAATAAATCAAGAGACTTTCTGTAATGGATCACTGATTCACTGACTTAATTGATTCAGTCAAAACTGCCTATTCATCATAAAACAAACCAAGTGACTGTCTTTATAAACGGATCATTGATTCACTGGCTTAATCGATTCATTGAAAATAAATCAAGTGACTTTCTTTAATGGATCACTGATTCACTGACTTAATTGATTCAGTCAAAGCTGCCTATTCATCATAAAACAAATCAAGTGACTGTCTCTGTAAATGGATCATTTATTCACTGGCTTAATCGATTCATTCAAAACAAA
>CAIGQQ010031581.1:382652-403867 GCA_903798035.1 Danio albolineatus
AATGAATATGACAATAAAGCTGCCAGTAGGTGGCGATAAGTCCCTGTCTTAATAAGCAAACATTTGAATTATTCATTCAAATGATTCGTTCACAATGGCTGATTCATTTAGATCATTGTCTCAAATGATTTGTTCTTAAATAGATTCATTCAGGAAAGAAACGATGCAGTTTTGATCAGATACTCAATGTTTTGATCCACTTCGTCTATACTGTCTTCATTGGTGAAAAAGAAAAAGCAAACAGCATTTTATAAGTGGAGATCAAAATTAGAGACAAGTTCTTTCATTTACCGTGTGTTTTGTTAAAGACACAATGGATAAAAAAAAACAGAAAAGCAGTGTTAACTCAGTTAACCCATAAAACAATCTCTAGAGGAGCTGAGAAGTACTCTACACAATCAAAATAAATTGCAATCTGTATTTATCACACTTTCAAACTAACATGATGATTTTCATGCTCAACGCCCACAACAGTGAAATGATTTCAGACCTGCAACCTGAGCAGAAACAAACTGGAAAAACACAAAAACAAGATAATTTTCAGGGGTTTTTTTGGGGTACTGATAATTAAACTGCATTTCACTATTTGTGTTTTTGTGCTGATTTAGACCTGTTATGGATAAATAAACATGAAATTTAAGCTGCCAGTAGGTGGCGACAAGTCCATGTCCTAATAAGTGAATCTCTGAGCTAATGATTTGTTCAAAATGGCTGATTCGTTTACATCAAAGATGCACAAACAAAGTTGGCCAATGGTATCCTTTGATTTGGCCCGCCATCCCATCTGAGAATGGTTTAGAGCAGGGATGTCAAACTCAATTCCTGGAGGGCCGCAGCCCTGCACAGTTTAGTTTCAACCCTAATTAAACACACCTGATCAAACTAATCGAGTCCTTCAGGCTTGTTTGAAACCAACCAGTAAGTGTGTCGAAGCATTGTTGGAACTAAACTGTGCAGGGCTGCGGCCCTCCAAGAATTGAGTTTGACATCCCTGATTTAGAGTAAAAGTGTCAAATCCAGTTTCTGGAGGGCAGCAGCTCTGCACAGTTTAGCTTTAACCTTAATTCAAGAACTCACACTTAGCTGATGATTGATAATAAAGCTAGTTTGGCATGCTGTCTCAAGGGGAGAGACCTTAGCTCATAAGATCCTCGAGCCCGGGGCTCCCTCCTGTTAGCAGGGCGAGAGGGGAGTTTGAGCTCAGGTAGATCTCGAGAAGTCGTGGTCTAACTAAAAGCAGCGGCACCCGATAGATGGAATATTCTCCATATTAAAAGGAGTTTTTGTCCTAACCAACACCTGAAATTGATATATTAGAAACAGCTTCTATTTCTCACAGCTGAACAACAGAAAACTGACAATGATCAGTTCAGGTACACCCCACGGGCTTTATTCAGTGTTAAATGCTAATAATGCGAGTTTGAATGCAATTTTACATGACAGTTATTGCCATGTACTGAAAGCAGCAGCAGATAGTTCACCTCAGATCTGGAAAATAAAATAAACAGTTTAAAACTGAGCTTTAGAGAGCTGTGACACAGCGCAAACCAACACATATAAGTGATTCAGCATCTACATTTAATAAATGTTAAAAAGGTTTAATATGTTTAAATAGATTATAAACCTTACCATTTCGCTGGAGTGCAGTGAGTGCACTATTCTGTGCTTCTGAATGGCTTTGGTCTGGTGCAAACATTCAAATTGCTTATCACTACAAATCTCGTCACGTAGCGTCTTGTATAGGACACAGGGTAACAATGTAACCTGCTCGCCTAATGTTTACATTCATAATATTTATATCATTTGCTCATTAATAACCACCTCATGTGGAACTCTGAATCTGCATCTCATTTCAGAGTCTGCTACTGTCCACCGGAGGTCACATTTTGGTCACAAACACAAACTTTCAGAGCCTTCCTGACTGAACGAATTAATTAAACATGCAGTTTTCCACCAAGGCAAACCAGGGTGCTGAAATATAATTGGCTAAATTGCACTGGGCGGGTTAAAGAGACCAAAACAAAGAGACATTCCAGCACGTAACTCACATTAAAAACAGAATATCTGACTTCAGCATTGATTTTCGGTTAAAAAATGTTCACTTGGCATGTTTCGTAAATATCTCAAACATATTACAGTGTTTTTATGCTTTAGAAGAGTCAAAAACTGAAGTTAACTCATATTTTATGAGTTCCATATATTCTGAAATACAATATAAAACCATTCAATTGGAGCACTAAAAAAAACAACACTGATCAAATTTAGAGAACACTTCCACATCCTCTCAGTTATTGGTGTTAATCTGCACCGTGGTAAATAAATACTAGCAAATACTGACCGTGTGGGTTCCCATAAGGAAAGTAGGGTAACACTTTATAATAACTTTAAGGATTCATTTTTCATAACTAAACTAAATTTTAGTCCTCCGCATTATTTACAAACCAGTTATTTAATAATTGTTGGAGGTTTTTAAGATCATTCAGAATAAGTTAGTAAACGATTAATAAACTATTAAAATCAACATTTATAATTCGTATTATTCAGGCATGTTAATAGTTAATTTGTATGTTAAATAATGCTTTATTAACTCAACTTCATCCAGTTTTGTGACCTAATGTAAAGTGAAGACCGTTCATGCTTTATAAATCCCTTATAAATGATTATTAAAGGCTCAGTTTTATTCTAAACAGCTAATAATTCTGACTTCAACTGTACACAAATGAAACTGGATCAAATGAAAAATAAATCTTTGCAACCTTGTCTAAATTAAATGACTGTACAGTTTAAACATTGCTAAAAAAAAAAAAAACTTGTTGTAACATAATATATTGTTAAATCATATTGTTTTTTTAATCGAATTTTCTCCTGTATTTTGACACTCCTGTTTTTCAGCAATGTTTAAACTTTACAGCAATTTTATTATTTAGGTTGGACAGCAAAGATGTATTGTTCATTTGATATTAAGCCTTTAATTGTCATTTATAAGGGATTTGTAAAGCATAAATATAGTCCTCACTTTAGATCAGGTCACAAAACTGCAGGAAGTTGAGTTAATAAAGCATTTATTAACATACATAGTGACCGTTACTATATGCCTGAATAATACAATATATAAATGTTGATTTTAATAGTTTATTAATTGTTTACGAACTCATTCTAAATGATCTTGAAAGCCACCAACTACTCTTAAATACAAATGGTTTGTAAATAATGCGATAATATGAAAAATTAATCAGTAACAAATTATGAAAATACAATTATTAAGCACATTATAAATGTACTTATAAGTCAAGAATAGAGCATTTGTAGCTGCAGGTATAAACTGCTTACTAACGCCTATTAATGTAGTGTTAATGCTTAGCAGATAATGAATTCACTATTTGCTAATGCTTAATAGATGATTCATAGAGTGTAGTTATTATAAAGTGCTACCGAAAGGAGCTCATAAATCACACAGAACGAAGACTGTGAGGGTTGGATTTAAGGGTGGGGGAGGGAATATATAGTATATACAGTGGAAACATTGTTATGTCTATGGGACGTCCCTATAAATATAGCTGTACAAGTGTGTGTGTGTGTACTGTATGTATCCCAGTTACAGTTTGTGACTCATCAGGGTCCCTCTTGTACTTCATACACTCATGTATAATGACTCATTCTGGTGATTCACTGTCATATTATTTTAATGCACGCGTCACTCCTCAAACCTAATGTACGATCGTCGCGTCTCATCCAGACACATCGGCCTTTCGGTGTTTATCTGTGCTGTCATCAGTCTATCACCGGAGACGCTGCTGTTTCTGCATGCGGTGTCAGTCAGATGTGTTTTATTAACACGCAGAAACCCAGCTGAAAATCTCAAAAGGGAAAATAACAAGCAAAGTGATGTACGGTCACAGATGAAGAGCAGCACACGACGCTTTTCCCCACGAGACTCTGCTGAAAACATCCTCATGTCTGCTTCAGGATCGTTAGAAAGACAACAGCGGATAAGGGAAATA
Source organism: Danio albolineatus (assembly GCA_903798035.1). NCBI lineage: Eukaryota > Metazoa > Chordata > Actinopteri > Cypriniformes > Danionidae > Danio > Danio albolineatus. Next base: position 386,654 of record CAIGQQ010031581.1, read on the forward strand.
AAAATAATGAAGGTGATGTGTGAGAATCAAGAATGAGAAATAGGGGAGTGAACGAGGCATTGTCTTGTTTTGAAAAGTGATATTTCGAAGCGGCGCTACGGTGGCGTAGTGGGTAGCACGTTCGCCTCACAGCAAGAAGGTCGCTGGTTCGAGCCTCGGCTGGGTCAGTTGGCATTTCTGTGAGGAGTTTGCATGTTTTGGTTGTGTGGGTTTCCTCCGGGTGCTCTCGGTTTCCCCCACGAGTCCAAGGTCATGCGGTATAGGTGAATTGGGTAAGCTAAATTGTCTGTAGTGTATGAGTGTGAATTAGTGTGTATGGATGTTTTCCAGTGATGGGTTGCAGCTGGAAGGGCATCCGCTGCGTAAAACATATGCTGGATAAGTTGGCGGATCATTCCGCTGTGGCGACCCCGGATTAATAAAAGGACTAAGCCGAAAAGAAAATGAATGTTTCTAAGCATGGGCGTTGCTAGGCCTATTTTAGGGGGGCTGTAGGCGGCTATATTTCTACTCAGCCCCCATAAAACTTTTGCGACTTGCTCATAAACTGTATACTAGATTATCGCCTCTGTCCCCTTTAATTTGACAAGAAACGGCAGCACAATTCGGCTCCATCGCGCCTTTTGTTTTTCATTTGATCAGCAAACCACAGCCGTGGACAGCGAGAGATTGAGGTATGTGTTTATTGATAAATTGTTATAATATCTACGGTGGCCGAGAAAGGTTAACGCGCTGCAATTTAAGAAAGCATATGCAATAACAGAAAACACCTGCAGATTAAGAAACTATCTTCATCAATTTGACAGCACACCTGTTACAAATTCTCACAACACAAACAACGGAAGAAACACGCAGCAAGTTATTGAAAACACAATGGAAGAAAACGCGCTGCAAGTTATTGAAAACACGAAAAGAGCTTTCGCATCTGGAAATGGTGAAATCCAGACTTGCCGCTCGTCTCCTTTTAAGAAATACACAGCTCCAGTTCATGTTGATTGTCCTGTCTCTACAGATTTGGTAAGCAAGCGATCAGTGGTGTTTGTTTGTTTTTTCAGATGGTAAAGTTAGTTCGTATCATCAGCAGTACTCTCAGTGTTTAAAGACAGACCTTTGTCAAAGAGATTTAGTTACTGAGTTTACAGTACGTTAACATCACTACAATATTATAGACTGAAAGATCCGCTGTAATGCTACTCTCCGAGTGTAAACATGTAAATACCGCAATCAAACCATTACCGTCATGTAGAATTTTCACCGCATTTTGTGACAGGATAGTGTATACACACACGACTTTCTGACGCTACCTACCGAGTGCTAGGGCTGGCCGATACTGCAAAATTTAGTATCGATCCGATGCTTTTACATTAAAAAGCATGCAGTTGAACCTAAATGTACTTTTCTGTAGGGGATAACTGTGTGTGATAATTTATGAGTTGAGTGCTCTCAAAGCAGCTATAATTAAATGCATATGTTAAAACCCAGGACTATTTTTTAACACTTTTAAGCCAAATGAAAACATTTTTATTATCGTAACAATCCGGATTTGCAAATACAAACTTATTATCAGAGAACAATGATTTTTTTTTTTACTTTGCTTCAGTCTGGGGTGTGTTTGTAAGTGTTTTTTCCCACTAACACACTACAGAAAAAGATAACAGACTCCTCTTTTAGCTGGTGAAAAACCCACTGTTCTAAGCATGTTTATTTTAAAATTCCAAAATAATTATTATAGATAGCAGGTTTTAATGTGCTGAATATATTGGCTATATTTAATTAGCCTAATGATGAAAGTATTCATTTTGCTTTTTTTTTTTTTTTTTTTTTTAATTGGCATCAACTAATACAGAATGTCCTATATAACTAAAATATTAATTTCACCACTGTAGCTAGCTACCTACATATTCATTGCCTCTCCGAAACGACTCGGCCAGTGACCTCTGTCTCAGGGCTGGCGCTGCTGGGGGTCTGTCTGGAGGATTTGCCTCCTCGTCGCTCCTTTTTTGCAGCTCGGCGTTCTCTTTTTTGTGGTTTTCTGTTTTATGTTTTTTTGTAGATTTGTGGTGTTGCCACAGTATTGACTACACTTTCTAGAAACGTTGCAGTTTGCAATATTTTCGTTTACTGCAGAAAAATAACTCCAAACAGCGATCCTCTTTCTTTCCGTCATCTCAAAACAGCAAAAAGTGCTCGCGCTTTGACGCTGCTGAGTCACGTGATGAAAGGACAACTAGAGCAGAGAGGAACAACAGTGCATACGAGTTATAAAAGGAGTGGGGTGTTCAGAGACATGTCCGCTCTTTTATGAAACAAGAGCAATGTACTTTAGCGTAAATTAAATAAAAGTATCGATCTCGAAAGGCTACTATCGATCCGATATCAATACCAACGTTGGTATCGATACTATAGATATTAGGATCAATCCGCCCACCCCTACTGAGTGCATCTAACTTACAGAGAAATGCGGAGGGTTTTTTATTTCTCTCATACGCTGCGCAGTATCAAACACTTCATTGAAACCGCTTCTCAGCAGTTTCTCACATCTTGTTATTCACGGGGGGCTGCAGGAAATGTTCCTGAATAAAACTGAAAGTGCCAAACTGCCGTTAAAAGACGACAAATTAAGAATTTGCCAAATAATTCGATTACTGACGTCCAGTGTTGGGTGTAACGCGTTACTAAGTAAACGGGTGTCAATAAACATTAAAGAGCCGATCCTCCCAATACACAACCCATACCGCCGAACCACAAGGGGCCGCCCTTGCTCTTAAATCTGTTGGAATCTGTCTGTGCTTTCGGTTTATTTAGGCATGAAACACTCTGAAATAAATATAAAAACAGCGGGATTCCCTTTCCTTTTCATTACAGGTGCCGTCGCTCCTTCTATAATCCTCAAAACAGCCATAAAGTGGTGCGTGACTTTCAGCTGACGCGTCCGTAGTGATAAACAGACGCTGTTTCCCAAACGGATTCTGTACACTCGATTTGAAGCAGAGCGAAAGTGGATACTGGGTTTTGTGTGTGTGTTTGAACAGACATATACACATAATTAATGATAATAACATCTAAAGATGTCGATCTTGATGTTGTTTATTTTTCAAAACACAACTAATTTTGTCCTAAATGAGCATAAAACGTTAGGAAAGCAATCAAATGCTTTCATTATAACGATATATGTAAACTTCTGTTATTTATAACAGTGACACCTTTCTTATTTGACGTAGTCAAACAAAAAATCATAATAAATGAGATTCATTCACTGTTCTTTATTCATAATGTGTGAGTTATACAGTGAGTAAAAGATGACTAAGATTTAATTACTTGATTTTATTTCTTTATAATAGCTCAATTTAATAAGTTAAACTGTTTGCAAACGTAAACTATTAAATTTTCTTTTGTAGATAATAATATTAAAAATTATTACTGACGGTTTAACTGTTTATTTACTTTGAAACAGAAGGACATATTTGATATAGGGATTTTTTTTTTTTAAAATGGGGGGGGGGGGGGAATCCCTTATTTTCACATCCCAATGTTGACAGGTATGCCTGCCTTATATTGTGAAATAATTAAACTCGCTGAATAATCGTACACAATTTTATTAATTCATGTTCTAAAGGTAAAAGTAAACTCTGGCGCTTTAAAATCATCGTAGTGCAGATGCATGTGATAGCGCCGCGCGCCAGTTTGCTGCTAGTCATAAAGCGGAAGATGTTGGACTCAGCTGAAGCGAGTGGCTGTTTTACAAAATGAAAATATTCCCAGACAAGAACATTACAGTATTAATCAATTTATTTTTCCTCATTGCGCGCCTGCGTGCTGTAGCGCGCGGCTTTTTCAAGGCTATCGCGCACCTTACATGGGCTGGTTCATGAAGACTACTATGAGAAAGGCTAGGATGACTACGCAGATGTGACAGAGGGAGTCATGAATTTAACATGACTGATGCTGCTCTGTTTACAGAGTAATAAGACACCTTTTGCTCGATCGGATCACAGGTAAACAAGAGAGACACAATCCAGTTCAAAAACATGCCGTATAAATCTTAAGCCTTTTGTCCACTTCCGATCATACTGCACGGCTTTCATTCTAATACCGCCAAAAATAATGCTTTTTTTGTAAAGATTGCCTGATCCTGCCTGATCGATAGATATGCAGAATAATATTTAAGAAGGTTACATTGCATACTAAAAATTATTATGCATGGAATTATTATAGATTTTTTTTTTAATAGAATATAATAAAGATGATTCAGAAAACTAAAAGGCTAAACTATTTCATGTTTGACTCATATGTTTTATCTAAGTATTTATTATTTACAGAGTAAAATTTTTATTATTTGTCCACTCAAGGTTTATAGGGATTTCAAGAAGTATTTAGTCAAGTTACTTATTGAGTAATTAAGTTACTTTTCAGACACAGTAATTAGATAATTATTTTAAATACAATATTGATTAAGTAATTAGTAAATAGTAATTAATTACTTTTTTAAAGTAACTTACCCAACACTGCTGACGTCCATGTAAACACAGTCACTGTCTTTCTCCCCTGTGTCTGTATGTTTGTTTTCAGCACGTGCTCAAATAGAAACTCCCATTTTTATGCAAAACCTTCCCTCTTTCCCTCCCCTGACACTCCCACCTAAACAGAGCTGGACACACCCACTTTCCTGAGCTTTTTCCAAACTAGAGGTGTGAGAACACCCTGCTGAGACAAGGGGGTTTCATGGCCCTTTAAACATCCTTTGAGAAATATTTGAAAAAGAAAAAAATTCACAGGAGTGCGAATAATTTTAACTTCAACTGTATATTTGTAATAAAGTGTTGCGGAAACCAGAATCTGTTTCTCAGTGTCTCTCTGTCCTACTTCTCTCTCTCTCTCTCTCTCTGGCACCTGAAGCTCTTCTCCTCAGAGACTGTGGATGTAGGTCAAGTGAGTCTCCGTTTGCTCTACAGGGAGAGGATAATTAATCAAAGTGTGGAGTTCTGGAGACTGAGTCCTCCTGCCACACGCTCAACATTCACTACAGGTGAGCCGCTCGCTATTTATACACAGATCCACACACACACACACGCAAGCTTTATTCTCTGGAGACTCTTGGCTTTAGACGCTGCGCTCCAGGCCACAACTCTGGTGGTCACGGCCTGAAATCCAGATTTGGCTGAAGGATCTGGCTAAGGGTCACCTCTGCATAACGGCCCTCCGGCAAACACTGGGACAAATACAGTTTCCCTGCCAAAAACTGCATCAAACGGCCAGCAGAGACACAGCTAGCACTGCCTTCGCTCCAACACCGCTGGATGATAAAGCCGTTTTCGCCAGCGCTCAGCCAATGTTATTTTTAGATTTCTTATTTTAGAAATAAACCATTTTTTGAGTTGAGATAAAATAAATAGCAACTAAAGTAGAGTTTGTTTATTTGAAAACAAAAACCATGGTTACCTTTTAATAATAATAATAATAATAATAATAATAATAATAATAACAACAACAACAGCAACAACAACTCATTCATTAATTTTTTTTTTTAGCTTTGTCCCTATACTAATCTGGGGTTGCTACAGCAGAATGAACCACCAACTTATGCAGCATGCAACAGATGCCCTTCCAGCTGCACCCCATCACTGGGAAACATCCATACACACTCATTTAAAGACATACACTATGGACAATTTAAGCTGACACGCAAATAATAATAATAATAATAATAATAATAATGATAACAACAATTACAATAAACTATAAAATATACAAATAATAACTAAATACTAACAATACATTTAAAAATGTATAATTAATTACAATATTAACAACAACAACAACAACAACAACAACAATATAAAATTTATAAAATAATAATAATAATTATTATTATTATTATTATTATTATTATTATTATTATTATTATTAATGTTGTTGTTTAGTTGCTTCAGCTATAATAATATTAGCTATTATTAATTACAGCTAATAATAATAATAATAATAATAATAATAATAATAACAACAACAACAACAACAACAACAACAACAACAACAACAACAACAAACACCAACAACATAATTTAAAATACATAAAAATACTAATTATTATTATTATTATTATTATTATTATTATTATTATTATTATTATTATTATTACTACTGTTTAATTCTTTAAACTATTATTATTATTATTATTATTATTATTATTATTATTATTAATAATAATAATAATAATAATAATAAAACAACAACAACAACAATTTAAAATACATAAAAATACTAATTATTATTATTATTATTATTATTATTATTATTAATTCTTTTAGCTATTATTAATAATAATAATAATAATAATAATAATAATAATAACAACAAAACAACAACAACAACATCATAATTTAAAATACATAAAAATACTAATTATTATCATCATCATCATTAAATTATTTTAGCTATAATAATAATAATAAAAAAAAAAATAATAATAAAACAATAATAATAATAAACTGTAGTATAATAATAATTGTTATTATTTACTTTAAATCACTTCTATCAATTAAATTAATTTTAATAATTTAGAGAGAGCAAACTAATGAAGACGGAGAACAAGAGAGCTGGTCTTGTCAGCATTTTCAAAATAAAAGTCAACATAAAACACATAAAAGTCATCTGCCTAAATTAGAAATTATAAACAAACAAATCTTAGGCTTTGGCAACCCGTTACACTTCAAACTGAAATATATATTAGGAAACAATTTCTATATTATGACAGTGAAAGTCTCTGCATGATATAATATGAATAAACGTGACGTCCAATAGAGGCACTACAGAAGATGCATTTGAATATTTCGGCTAGTCTGAGCGTGATAAAAGCAGATCCGCTGGGGGAAATGGATGTATATCATGTGCTGCTTTTGTCCGTGTATGTTTTCATGTCTCCTACACTGAAGGCTGTGTTGAATCAGGAATAACCCAGGAGAAATGCACGAGTGTTTGAAATCAGACTTGCTTTTGTAACTTCTAGAAGAATTCCTATAGAAAGCGGGTCTTATAGCAACGGTGGACATTCTGCGATGGTTCAGCGTACTGTAAATATTTATGTATTCTTGTGGCATGTCTGAGAGACAAAGATACACAGAGAAATGTGAAAACAGAGTGGGACGAATCCCAACCTAGACAAGGAGAAACTTTAAAAGGTGAGATTTCTGCCAAACTTTTAAAGAGCCCCTATTATACATTAAAAAGGGTCATATTTTGGTTTTGGGGGTCTCCAACAGCAGGCTAATATGCACGCAAGGTCAAAAAACACTTTCATTGTCTTATAATATGCCTTTACTTTTACCTAATTATCCCAGCGACTCCTATATGAATCGTTCAGCGATTCATTTGTTCCCAAAACCCCTCCTTAGCACTAAGCTAATCTGTGCTGATTGGACCGATGACCCAGTCTGTTGCGATTGGTCGACATCATTCAGCGTGAGAGAATGCCCACCACGGCTTATCAATATTGAAGTAGTCATAGTGTGTGCGAGATCATATCTGCACTCGTTTTTCCCTGGAGTCGCCCGTATTTCAGACACCTCGCCCCCGAAACTAACCCCCCGGTCTCCTAGCATATCACTCTATTCTTAACCATACTTTTAACAGACTTGGATTATTTGTGATTCTGCCTGTCATCCCTCCCTGCATTGCCTTGAGCCTTCACATTGACCTATCCAGGCTACTAACAATATAGTATATAATTGGCACAGTCATTCTGCTACATCATATCGCTTTTACTGGATGTAAAATGCTCTGCAGTACATTTGGTCATTTTAGAATGTTAAGTTCTGATTCTGGAGTTATTTTGGTGAAAGTAACTAAAAAGTATTATTCCATGGTCTGGTGAAATTCTTGGTTCTGATTGGCTGGAGGGTGTGGTCTATTTCATTGAAGCGCACAGGTTGTTCCACTCAGTTTATCACAGATGGAAATAAAATGCGCTTCTCCCAAACGTTTACAGTTACTATAGCAACTCGCATGTGCTGCGCATGAAACCAATGAGGACTGTTAATGGTGGAAGGGAAATCTGCAAAATTAGGAAAATATTCATCAACTATGCCACAAAATCAAGTTCTACGAGTTTTTCAAGCAAGAATGTAGTTATTTTAAATTCAAATCCTCAGTCTTTAATAATGTTGGAAGCTCCAGGTGGTCAGCGGCAGCTCCGTGAATGGCTCCCCCCGAGGGAAGCTTCATGTTGGCCAGAGAATCTCCGGTTCTACGCTGCTGGATCTAATCTCTTGCATCTCTGTTGTTTATAAGGGATATATAATTAATCTTTGCTGTATCTAACGGTCAGTCTTTGGTTATTTGAACCTATTATTTATTCTCAGGTGTATTTTTTTGGCAGATCGCAAAGATAAGTTTCATAATTAATCTATGAGCGTAAATAAATGTAAGATTACACTGATCCTGTGTGTTTGGCTGATTGCTTTTGTTTTAAAGAAGATAAATAAAGCAGAATGTTCTCAGACCTGTCCTGATATTTTCTCATTATGCTTAATTTACCTACATTTAACAGGAGAGATTTCTGAAATAGACTTTGGCTGCTTCAAAGACTCTAGAAAACACTTGAAAATGCGTATTTAATTGATATGGCACCTTTTATAAGATCTGTATGTTTATTATAAAATATAAATCGCGGAAATTCTGCTATACTGTCGGTAGGCCGGCTTTCGCAGTATTAAAGGTAATGTTAAGGGGAAAAAGGATATTATACAGATCCTCCCTCATCAGAGAAGTGATAGAAAGACAAAAGAAACGTGTGACTGGAAACACACCTCAGGTGTGACTGGGAATGTCTTATTTGTTTACCTGTGATCGCACTGATGAAATCACATCTTAATAATATTAGCAGGTAAAAACAGCACGCACATGCTCTCTGTATCTCTCTGTCTGCCTGTCACAGCTGAAAATCAGCTGAAAATCCTTTAACGCCGTTGATTATACCTTACATATAAGAGTCATGTAACATATTACAATTTTGAGACAGTAATATTGTAAGGTAAGGGATTACTTTTAAATAACAGTAACAAGTAATCTGTAATGTATCACAGTTTGGAAGTAATTTGCTCAATACTGATCCTCCGCCCCGCCCTTCACAAACCCGCTCACAAAAACACACACTTAGACCACACTTAGGCATTTTAGAACGAAAATGACCCACATCCACACTGGTGTTAGTCCCTATATTAATCTGGGGTTTTCACAGCGGAATGAACCGCCAAATTATCCAGCATTTGTTTTACGCAGCGGATGCCCTTCCAGTTGCAACCCATCACTGGGAAACATTCATGCACACTCATTCACACACATACACTATGGACAATTTAGCTTACCCAATTCACACAGGGAGAGCATGCAAACTCCACACAGAAATGCCAACTGACCAGTCGCATCCGGTGTGTGACCTGCTTAAACGGGGTCTAGCGACACGCGTGGGGAACCCAGCATTTTTTTACAGTGTTTATTTTACATCCACCAAGTTCACAAAATAAAAACTTAAACCATTTTTAAGCAAAAACAACCCCTTGTATTGAAAAATGATGCAGAATTCTTTGTAACACAACAAAATACTTCTGTCATTCACCATTATCTACAGCTGTCTGAAAATGACCTTATCAAGTGACATAAGCCAGATTTGTTAGATCTGTGATTTTAAACGCCTTTAAGGTCAATTATCTGCTTCAAACGATGATTACTTTTAAGTGTTTGCCGCTGTAATTGTGAAATATTGGCTCTAATTTGAATTTACTAGAAAGGCGGGTGAGAGGCACTGGACTGCTTCAATCAAGATAATAATTAGAAGAAGAATGAAGGTCAAGCGCTGTCTGGAGATCAGATCACAGCGATAATATTGCAGCGCCGCAGGGGTCTCCAGCGCACGGATATGGTCTTTGTCCCTAGATGACAAGACCACGTATTTGATGCTTTAAACTGAAGTTTTAAAGTCTTGGAATCATAAGCATTTAAAAAGAAAACATCTGGTCAGGATTGTTCAAATAACACTGCTAGAAGCACGATTTACAAAAAAAGAATAATAATAATAATTATATAAATGTATATATCAGTGGCCACTTCATTAAGTATACCTCTCTAACAGCTTGTTAAGGCACATTTATAATCAGCCAATCACATGGCAGCAAACTTAATGCATTTAGGCATGTAGACATGGTCAAGATGATCTGCTGCAGTTCAAACCGAGCATCAGAACGGGGAGAAAAGTGATTTAAGTGACTTTAAATGTGGCATGGTTGTTGGTGCCAGACGGGCTGTTCTGAGTATTTCAGAAACTGCTGATCTACTGGGATTTTCACGCACAACCATCTCTAGGGTTTACAGAGAATGGTTCGACAAAGAGGAAATATCCAGTGAGCGGCAGTTCTGTGGGCGCAGATGCCTTGTTGATGCCAGAGGTCAGAGGAGAATGGCCAGACTGGTTCCAGCTGATAGAAAGGCAACAGTAACTCAAATAACCACTCGTTACAAACGAGGTCTGCAAAAGAGCATCTCTGAACGCACAACACGGCCAACCTTGAGGCAGATGGGCTACAGCAGCAGAAGACCACACCGGGTGCCGCTCCTGTCAGCTAAGAAAGGAAACTGAGGCTACAATTCACACAGGCTCACCAACACTGGACAATAGAAGATTGGAGAAACGTCGCCTGGTCTGATGAGTCTCCATTTCTGCTGCCACATTCGGATGGTCGGGTCAGAATTTGGCGTCAATAACATGAAAGCATGGATCATCCTGCCTTGTATCAACGATTCAGGCTGGTGATGGTGGTGGTGTAATGGTGTGGGGGATATTTTCTTGGCACACTTCAGCTCCATTAGTACCAACTGAGCATCGTCTCAACGCCACAGCCTACCTGAGTATTGTTGCTGACCATGTCCATCCCTGACCACAGTGTACCCATCTTCTGATGGCTACTTCCAGCAGGATAACGCATAAAGCACAAATCATCTCAGACTGCATCCTTGAGCATGACAATGAGTTCACTGTACTCAAACGGCCTCCACAGCCACCAGAGCTCAATCCAATAGAGCACCCTTGGACGTGGTGAGACGGGAGATTCACATTATAGATGTAACTATGTGATACTATCATTTCAATATGGACCAAAATCTCTAAGGAATATCTATGCCATGAAGGATTAAGGCAGTCCTGAGGGCAAAAGGGGGTCCAATAAATACCTGTAAACCCTCCTGTTTTTCTAGGAATTTTCCCTATTTTACAGTTCTATCCCGCTATCATCCCGTAAAGGTATTTTTCTGTATTTCTCCCGTATTTTCAGTCGTTCTCCGACAGGTGGCAATAAACATTAAAAAGACAATCCTCCCTATTCGCAACCCATACCGCTAAACCACCAGGGGCCGCCCCTTGCTCTTAAATGTAAGTCAGTTCTGTGCTTTCGTTTTATTTAGGCATGAAACACTTTGAAATAAATATAAAACGGCAGGATTCCCTTTCCTTTTCATTACAGGTGCCGTCGCTCCTCCTATGCAATCCTCAAAACAGTCATAAAGCGGTGCGTGACTGTCAGACGCGCTCCATAGTGATAAACAGACGCTGTTTCCCAAATGGATTCTGTACATGCGATTTGAAGCAGAGCGAAAGTGGATACTGGGTTTTGGGTGCGTGTTTGAACAGACATATACACATAATTAATAATAATAATTAACAACAACATCTAAAGATGTCGATCTTGATGGTTTTTTTTTTTTTCAAACACAAGTAATTTTGTCCTAAATCAGCATAAAACGTTAGGAAAGCAATCGAATGCCGTCATTATAACGATATATGTAAACTTCAGTTATTTATAACAGTGACACCTCTGTTATTTAATGTAATCAAACAAAAAAATCGAAATAAATGAGACTCATTCGCTGCTCTTTATTCAGAATGTGTGAGTTATACAGTGAGGAAAAGATTAATAAGATTTGATAACTTGATTCTATTCCTTTATAATAGCTAATTTTAATAAGCTAAACTGTTTGCTAATGTATACTATTCAATTTTCTTTTGCAAATAATAATATTACAAATTACTGACCGTTTAACTGTTTATTTACATTGAAACAGCTCCAGAAGGACATATTTAATATGGGGATTTTTTTTATAATTTTTTTTTTTTTTTTTTTTTTGTGGGGAATCCCTTATTTTCACATCCCAATGTTGACAGGTATGGTCCAATAGGGTACTAATAAGTTGAAGTAGAGTTTAGATTTTTAACATCCCTCAGATATAATCATACTTCTAATAGTTCGGGGGGGGAAAATGTATATCTGATATTTATGATTTTTTTAGCATCACTCAGATATCCACTTTATATCCAATATTTATGTGCTTGTTTCTATTTTAATCTGGCTTTAGTTTGTCATTTTTATTTTTTAAATAATTTTTATTCTAATTCCATTAATGTTTTTATTTTAGATAATATTACACATACAAACCTATTGTATAGTTTTACTAATATACTTACATGATCAAACAAAGAATAACACATTTATTAAAGTACATATTCATCTTTATTATCATCAGCAAAGGAAAATACAGTCATTGTTAGGTCATGTTAACTCACAGTGCATTCAACTTAATAATTTAATAATTGATTTTAATAATGCATCAGTGAAGTTATAACTACTTTAATAAATGCTGCTTTTTTCATTATTAGTTCACATTAGCAAATTATAATCTAATGGAAACCTATTATAAAGTGTGACAAGTTTTCTAATATAATAGCCCTGCTGCAAAAATCTGTCTCATTATAAACTCCACCAGCACCATCTGGTATATTCTGATGATTCTCATATCAGAAACGTCCCGATGGCAGAGTAATACCTGAAGTGATAGGTGTGTAAAACAGCAGCCGCTCTGATTATCCAGAAAGTGGCAGCGGATGGCGTGCGGATCAATCAAATTACCCTGATAGCCTCCGTCGAGCTGCAGGCCCTAATAAACCCAATGGATTCTCATCAGCTTCTCTGCAGGGAATCTCACCTGCGCTGTTGTTGACAGCAGCGTATCGGCCACAAATCTTTCAAGCAGGTGGAATCTGAGCGAAGAGTAAAGCCGAGTGATCCATAATCATTATTTACCCTTCTGAACATGAACTACAGGAGCACAGCAAGTTGACCAAGAGAGCAAGTCGAGCTGAAAGACCATTCGCAGTACGTTTCAAAGATGCCTATACACTGTAAAAAGTGATTTACTTTACTTTAAAAACCTGTAGCCTTAAAAGAGATAAGTTGAGTTTACTTAAGTTACAACGAGTTTACTCGCGTTTTAAGTTGATTTAACTGTGTGCGTCACGCAACAGTCTGCTTTGTGTTCCGATTGGCTTGTTTTCCACGTACAGAATTTACATGTGAATGAGGAAATAAAGATGCCTGAGCCTAATAGGTTTGCTCACTTATTTTAAAGTAAAGTCAAATTATCATTTTTTAAATAATAAGAGTTCAGTACATGTAAATGGACATCCCATGAGCCTCAGACATTATTGCTTCTCTTGTAAATTCCACAAGTGTAAAAACCCCAGAAGAAAACTGACCAATCAGAACACAAGGCAGGCTGTTGCGTCATTCACAGGCCATGCCATCAAGATTCGCATGTGGTTTAGGTCACGTTCTACATGGGAGTTCAGCAGCCAAAATACAGGCTGATACGTTGCGTGCAGCATCATTAACATGCACGTCCCATTTATTTAAAAAAATGACAATTTCCTCACTTATTTTTAAGTTTGTATTAAACTTGTCATGTATGTGGGACTTTTATTCTGAAATTGGGAGATGCAGCAAATTCAGCAATGACTCAACCTGCCATCACTTTAAAAGCTTGTCAGGATGCAAAATGCAGGATATACAGATTAAAAATGCATTCAGTTCTTATTATTATGAATATTTATTATCATTATTATTATTTATTTTGCTACTTTAAACATTCTAAATAGTTTGAACAGAGAAATTAGAAATTAGATTGCTTACTGCGCATTAAAGAAGGCTTTGTGAGTCAGAAAAGCAAGTGATTATACCTGTTAACATTGGGATATAAAAATACGGGATAATCCCCTAACAACCGTTACAAATACAGGGAGGAAAATAGCTTCAAATGAAAGAATACATAGCAAACATTAGAAAATTGAAAATAAAAGATTTAGCCTAATATTATCACTGATCACATCTGTGTTATCGTACGCATCAAAGGGTTAAAAGTGTGCTTATTTTTTAACTTTAATTATTCAGCGATTCCTCCGCGTACCACTAGAAGTAAGCCTGCGTACCACTACTGGTACACGTACCACAGTTTGAGAACCACTGCTCTAGGTCACATTCTACATAGGAGTTCAGCAGCCAAAACACTGTACGTCCCAGGCTGCATTTTGAATTTTTTTTAAAAAAATGACAATTTCCTCCCTTATTGTTTAGTTTGTATTAAACTTGCCATGTATGTGGGACTTTTATTCTGAAATTGGGAGATGCAGCAAAGTCAAAGCTAGCAGAGCCAGTTTATTTTTTATGTTAGTAAGCAATGACTCAACCTGCCATCTCTTTAAAAGCTCGTCAGGATGCAAAATGCAGGATATAAAGATTAAAAATGCATGCCCAAAGTTGCATAAGGTATGTTGATTTGAATCTTTTTTTTTATTTAGCATGTTTATTGTGAAATTTGCCAGATATGTTTGTAATCTGAGGTAAACGCATGTAGACTGACGAGTATTGTTTAATACACATTTAAGCACTGTGTCTGATCAGCTGTGCAATTTCTCTGGAGTGACAGAAAGCAATACACTTTATTAAACATATGTTCACGCAGAGGCTGGTATTAATTCCTGGCTGTGTTTACATTTGTATAATAGCTTTAAAATCATTTTGGGAAAAGAAAATTGTTGAGTTTATTAACATTAATTTAGCCTAAAGTAAAATTTTAGTTTAGGCTACTTATATTAGATATTTATATTAAATGGCTCATCTAAAAACCCCAAGAGTAAAACGGACCAATCAGAACACAAGGCAGGCTATTGCGTTATTCACAGGCCATGCCATCAAGATTTAAGCATGTGCTCTAGGTCACATTCTACGTAGGAGTTCAGCAGCCAAAACACAGGCTGATACGTTGCACACAGCATCATTAACATGCACGTCCCAGGCTGCAATTTGAGATTATAACAATTACAATTCCCTTCCTTATTTTTAAGTTTATATTAAAGTTGCCATGTGTGTGGGACTTTTATTCTGAAATTGGGAGATGCAGCAAAGTCAAAGCTAGCAGAACCAGTTTATTTTATGTTAGTAAGCAATGACTCAACCCACCACCACTTTAAAAGCTCGTCAGGATGCAAAATGCAGGATATACAGATTAAAAATGCATTCGGTACCATCCCAAAGTGGCATAAGGTATGTTGATTTGAATCTTTTGTTAATTTAGCATGTTTATTGTGAAATTTGCCAGATATGTTTGTAATCTGAGGTAAACGCATGTAGACTGACGAGTATTGTGTTTATTACACATTTAAGCATTGTGTCTTATCAGCTCTGCAATTTCTCTGGAGTGATAGAATGCAATACACTTTATTAAACATCATATGTTCACGCAGAGGCTGATATTTATTCCTGGCTGTGCTTACACTTGCATAATAGCTTCAAAATCAAAACAATACTCTTTACTTGAGTTTTATTAACATTATAATTTAGACTAAAGTTAAATTCTATTTTAGGCTACTTGTATTAGATATTTATATTAGATAGCTCATTCACTCCATTCATTCATTTTCTTTTCGGCTAAGTCCCTTTATCAATCCGGTGTGGCCACAGAGGAATGAACCGCCAACTTATCCAGCACCTTCCAGCTGCAACCAATCTCAGTGAAACATCTATACATTCTCATTTAAATGCATACACTACGGACAATTTAGCTTACCCAACTCACCATACATGTCTTTGGACTGTGAGAGAAACCGGACCACCCGAAGGAAACCCACAGGGAGAACATGCAAACTCCACAGAGAAATGCCATCTGACCCAGCCAAGGCTCGAACCAGCGACCTTCTTGCTGTGAGGCGACAGCACTACCTACTGCGCCACAGCGTCGCCCTCATTCACTTAATGCTAGAATACATAAATAAATTAAATTAACTAATTCCAATTGTTTTTTGACAAATGAAGTATGGTTATTTTGCAGACATCAGAGCAGAGCTCCTAAATATTCACACACATTCCAAATATTGTCAATGCGGTCGTTCTGATTCATGTTTTTCTTATGGGATAATAAATGAGCATATAAAACCATTTCTGGAGAATTTAACTATATACCTATGTACATATCTGACAACAAATCAAACTCTGATATTCATTTAAATAGATAGCTTTTGCTGAAAAGAAATGAAATGAAGAAAGAAAATATGAAATGAAATAAAAGAATGCTCAGGAAAAGTTTCTTAAAAAGATGATATTCAGATAATGGGAGTTTGGTTTCAACCAATCACAACGGACTGGGTCTGACCAATCAGAGAAGGGTCTCAAAAAAGGCGGGATTTGAACGATCCTTAAACCAGCAGGAAAGATCCTGGGGCATAAGAGGTCCTGGGGCATATGGGGCATAAGAACAGGACATGTGTTTGGATATAACTTTGACCACACTTCAATATTATTGTTCATTTATTTGTTTGCTGGAAATTAGAAATAGTTTTGAACAAATCTTCGCGCTTAAACTAAATTAAATATGTAGACTAATGGATGTCTTCAGTGGAGTGAGTTTCCACTTTACTTTACTGGAGTAAGAAAACAGAGTAAAAGTAAAGTAAAGAGAAAGAGGCTGAATGGAGGAGGCTCATTCTTTATCCTCGCGCTGCAGATGCTCCGTTTAACTGTTTTCTCGCTAGTGAAGCGTTCAGTTTTTCTACTTACAAAGTCTGCAATGGACATAGCAAATGCGCCATTGTGTAACACAACTGACTCTTAAAGGGAATGGGAGATGAGACTCTGATTGGTTTAATGCACAGTATGCTTAAAACACAGCCAGAACTCATCAAGAGAATAAGCACAACCCTGTGCGACCATGCGCCAGGGCACAGAGTGTATTTTTCCATCCTTAAAAATAGCAAAAGTGTATTCGGACATGTCCTTAATGCTTTTGCGTCATGTGCTTAAGACTTTTGTGCCTAGATCATAAAAATAGAGCCCAATATTTTTGATA
>CAIGQQ010031581.1:408867-428162 GCA_903798035.1 Danio albolineatus
ACAGTTGAGGGAATATTATTGTAAATAGTGATATATACAGAGAAGTTAAAAGCGTTCATTTTCAGTTTATTCGGACACAAGAAATGGAGAAAAATGAGTGTAAATTTGGCAGGAGCCCCCGTGTCTGTTTGACGTGTCATGTGAGCAATTGAACAGCTGATTATTTACAAAACCTGCACTTTATCACACGATACAGGCCGTTCAGGATTCAGTCTCATGCCTAATTTGTTTAATTTGGAGAAACGCGTGCCGTTGAGAAGGTTTTGCTAAGCGATCAGGCCGTTTTCACAGTCATATCTGAAGACCAGAAGATCACGAGGGACTCTTTTCACACAAGTCAGTCAGTAACAAACACAAAACACCCTAGCAACCACATAGCAACTAACTACCCTCGCTAAAACCCCTCATGACACTGACTGTTGCAATGCACTGGCAAACACCCACGTCACATTAGCAAGCAAGTTTCGCACCGACAAACATCACTCCGATTCTTTCCAAAATGTCAGAATTTCATCTTTATTACAGCGCACCAGGCTGCTAAACAAAGCAACGCTTACTGTACCACACTAAACCGGTTAGAGATGCATCTGCACCTTCGGATTGGGAATCCTGCAGAACATGAATAAAAGATTTGGCGACTTTTAAGGTTATAACGTTTATGTGCCAATCACGGTCTCTGCAGGGCTCACTTAGCAAAGCCTCCAAATCCCAAAGACAAGCACACAATCACTTCAGCAGAGGCACAGGTGCATGTACAGGAGCTGGAGCTGAATTAAAAGCTCACAAATATAAATAAGAGAACTGCAGAGCTCACATGCATGATTTACGGCGCCGATCCACACAAGTACGCGTGTAAGGCGAGACATCATTTGTTCTGATGCTGGTTGGATTATGCAAACTAATCTGAGATGTACATCTGCTACGTGACGTATAGTCTAATGCGATGTAAATGATCATTTATTCTGACAGGTTGAATAAATACACATTTCACAGTATTACACTGCTTTCAGAGTTGCAGTGTTTGCATTTATTTATGTATTTGAACTAATTTTGAACTGCTATTAGCTCAGAGTTTAATGTTATGGCGTAAAGAATATTAATACTCATATTGGATCTGATAAAAAGTAAAAAGCAGACACAATGCACAGATAACGCAAGGTCTGATGGCTTGATATTATATGTCAAGTGTAATTAAACATGCATGCAAATCCCGTAAGAACCCACTGTGACGTTGGTGTCACAAATATTGTGATTATCTGGAAAGGTCTTTTTAAAAGCATTATCCCTCATTTTTAACTCGGGAAGTCTCAAAAGTGACATAAGTAACATCCACATTCAGTCACGTGAGAATTTGTGCAGTTTTTGAAGTCATTTCCAAAATAGTAGACTGCAAAGGCTAGAATAGATATGCGGCGGGCTGGAATGATATGGACGGCGCATTAATATAGAGGCATTTATGACGCTGCATAATAATAATTTATATTTTTACAGTACTGTGACGGTTGGGTTTAGGGGTGTGGTGGGCGTAAAAAAATAAATAAATACAATTTATTGGTTAATTCAATAGATGAAAAAAGGCGGCATTTATTAAATTTATTAAAAACAAACCATAATATTACAACACAAATTATGAAAAACACAATATGCAAAACTAAATATTATATATAAATAAAAATATAATAATGTAATATTCTCAATTATGAGACATTCTGTCTCCACTCTACAATATAAAGGGATTGAAGTTGAACACGTACAGGGGTGATCTTAATAAATTGTTGTTTCAACGTGAAGCCTTTTGGATTTTCACTTTGGATAAGTTGTCTCCAAAAGGTTTAAACGAGGAGTTTGACATTCACCCTTTTTTATTATTTCGTTAAAAATTTCCAATTTCTTTAATAATTCCCTAATTCTTTTTTAATTATTGGATAATTCTTTGTCTAAGGTGTTTGGGAAGAGGTTTTGGTTATATTTTGTTGTATGTATGTGAAATGCAGACGCATTCATATGTATGTATGCATGTATGTATATGTATGTATGTATGTATGTATGCATGTATGCATGTATGTATATATATCTATATATATATATATATATATATATATATTTAAGGTAAAACTATGGCCCAATCCCAATTTTATTTTTTTGTACAAATTACCCTTTCCCCTTCCCTTTGGCCCTTGAAACAGAGTGTGAAGGGCTTCAAAATTTACCCCTAAGAAATTAGACAGCACTTCAACACCTGCACACGTCATCATATGTCATCGCTACCTCTTGCTTCATATGAGATCAGACAATCACGGCTGCTGTAGTTATTCCAGTTGTGTTATTTTTTTGGTGTTTATCTTCAGGAAATCACTGAAGGCAACGATATCATGTTATCATCACAATATAACGTGGCAATAAGATCATTACTATACTGTGTATTTACACCGTGGCCATATTCATCTATGTAAACACATGAAAACAACATTAACATTATAGCAGACACTGTAAACAGCTCATTCAAAGCCACTAGACTTTTCTGACAGGGTATTTGAGTGTCATCGAGTGTCAGAATGATGTGGGATTGCTACAGAAATAGAGTCTCCGCTAGACCTACAGAATGGCATTGATGCGTCCTGAAGTAAAGTGAAACAGCTATAAACTCCAGCATGATAAAGTCATTGTATGCAGAACCACAGACCTTTATCAGTAAATAAAGTATAATTATGGAAACGGTGTTCATCATTACCGAAAGCTACATCTTGTTTGCTGGCCTCTCGCATTGTGCAGCCCTGTCAGTCAGTCGGTCAGCATGTAAACTTAAAGGGTTAAACAAATAACGCACAGCACTACTACGATTACAGAAAAGTTTGCTCATTTATAATTCATTTACCTTTTTATATGTTTTGGTGCGATTATAACCCGCGATATAAAAAAATTAAAAAAGACTGAATGTTTTGAATGAGATGCTATAATGTAGCCATGGCAGGAATAAATTCTGGTGTGGCGCCCAAAGAATGAATGTTGCAAAAACCATAAAATGTTGCGAAAACCATAAAATGTAATTTAACATTTTTCAATTTTGCAAAAAAGTTAGACAGCGCCCTCTAGTGGATTAGTCACCTGAAAAGTATAATATGTAATGCATTTCAGATTTGAAAAAAAAAAAAATGTAGACAGCGCCCTCTAGTGGAGTAGTCATCTGAAACACCATAACATATCCCAAATAACACATTTATGATCTGCAAAAATGTAGACAGCACCCTCTAGTGGAGTAGTCATCTAAAACACCATAACATTTCCCAAATAACACATTTTAGATGTGCAAAAATGTAGACAGCGCCCTCTAGTGGAGTAGTCATCTGAAATACCATCACATATCCCAAATAACACATTTTAGATGAGCAAAAATGTAGACAGCACCCTCTTGGAGATTTGTCATCCAAAACGTACCCCAAGTAATGCATTTCAGATTTGCAAAAATGTAAACAGCGCCCTCTTGTGGAGTAGTCAGATGCCATAATGTATCCCAAATGGCACATTTTAGATTAGCATAAATGTAGACAGCACCCTCTAGTGGAGTGGTCATCTGAAACGCCATAATGTATCCCAAATAATGCATTTTAGATTTGCAAAAATGTAGACAGTGCCCTCTAGTGGAGTAGTCATCTGAAATGCCGTCACATATCCCAAATAATGCATTTTAGATTTGCAAAAATGTACACAGCGCCCTCTAGTGGAGTAGTCATCTGAAACGCCATCACATATCCCAAATAATGCATTTTAGATTTGCAAAAATATAGACCGCACCCTCTAGAGCAGTGTTTCTCAACTGGTGGGTCACGACCCAAAAATTTTCAGTGGGTCGTGGAGTGTGTGGTCAAAAAACAACAACCAAAGTTGAATTTTTAACTTGTTTTGCGTATACCAGACTTTTATTTTGAAATGCGCGTGCAACAAGCGATCCCTTTGGAATCGACGTGGAAAAAGTCACGTTGCCGAGCAACATAGAGAGTCAGCTGGTGGAGCTGTCATGTGATAAGACGCTAAAAAAGAAATTCAGTGAAGTAAGCCTCTCTCAGTTTTCATGATCTGAGAGTGCGATCAAACCCATCCCATTCAGAACTACGTATTTGTATGAAAGTGGCTTCTCTTCCTTGGTGCAGCTTGAGTCAAAGCAGAGAAACAGGTTGGACTTAGAGCATGATCTTCGGGTAGCACTGTCTACCATCACTCCTGACTGTGAAACTCTTCTCACATCAGTAAAGCACATCCTCAGTTATCTCATTATCTTCCCAAATTACTGTTAAGTGAAACAGATGTTTATAATTGCTGTCATATTAGATGTAAAAATTGTTATGATTATTTTAATCATTTTTCAATTTGCTGGTTTGTTCTGTTCAACAGGATCAGTGTTCATGTTTTATTAACAGTTCAGTTTTGTTTATGGTAACAATCTTTCCTTACCCTAACCACTGTTTACAGTGTTTGTCGTTTTTACACAGTAATATTTCTATAATTTGATACATTTTGTTAAATGTCAGCAATAAAATATTGTTTATTTGCAAGTCTTGCTGATTTTCTTATGATTTTTCTGTCTCTACTTGTGTATGTTAACAAATAAATACAAATTAATTATAATTCCTAAAATTATATATTACAGTTCCTAAAAATTTGGGTCGCGGCTTGATGACCATTTAAAAATGTGGGTCCCGTGGCCAAACCAGTTGAGAACCACTGCTCTAGAGGATTTGTCATCTAAAATGTATAACAAACGTACCCTAAGTAATACATTTCAGATTTGAAAAAAATTAGACAGCGCCCTCTAGAGAAACATGCAACAAAACGTACTTGAAGCAACGTGTTTATTGTTGTTTTACAAAAAAAGACTGAGACATGTATCATGCAGTTTCTTTTCCACTTTAAGACAAGTTTACAGCTTTGAGTGCCTGTAGTTTGATTGTTTGACATCCCTGATTGAGTCAAGTCTGCGTTTCTCACATCACATGAGATCAACAGTGAAATCTCCTTGACAGATCAAAGATGAAGCGTACAAATCATACCGTCTCTGCACACCTCTGACATACAAACAAGCACTGTACAATAATAGTCATCATCATCATCATAGAGAGAGAAAAATAACTGCTGAACCGCCACGTTTCCTTTCAAAATAACAATATTCTGCGTTCTTAATAATTGACATTCTCCAAGCAGATATCAAAAGGATGACTTCATTCACTGGTACGACATGTTCAAACATTCACACATTCAATCACTTCAAGTTTTTTCCTCAAAGATTTTATAAGTCTGTTTTTTTTGTGCAAAAACTGCAAGTTCTCCATCAAGTCAGAAAGCAGTGAGGCAGCATTTATCGATACCTCAGGAAACCCTTAAACCCCTCCGATCTGATAAAGGTACCGCAGTGCAACTGGCAAGACTCCATTTACCAATTAACAGGAACATGGCAAGCACAAAACGGCCACCAGAAACAGCAGCAAATGTGTTAAAACAAACAAAGCGAGCGGGCAGCAATCCCTGAAAGCAGTTTGAGCGCATTCGCAGAGAAAATCTTTTGAGAGGGCATCTGCGAACACCTCAAGAATAGTGCGAATGAAGCGACTCCACACTGTCACACATCATTATCTCCACAAAGAGGAATACAGCAAATGGGAACAATAGCACAAAAACTCATTTTGCCTTGAGATTACACTGTCACCTCAGATCTGCTGTGATTTGTTCTATCAATTATGCAATCTTTCTTGCACGTTTTGTTGTTTTAAATTCACCAATGTGTTTTTTTTTTATAATATATTATAGTTTAATAGCTTATTATCTGATCGTATTTCTTTCACATCTAATTTACATTAACTAATCGTTATGCTCTGCTGTGTACTTCACAGTCTTCTTTGCTGTGCCAAATTTTCCCACAACATGACAAGAAATTCCTATACTCAGAAATATGCTGGGTTATTTTAACCCAAATTGGGTTAAATTTGGTCATATACATTTAATTAAAAAAAAAAAAAAAGAAAAAAGGATGGTTTTGTCCATATTTAACTTAAAACTGGGTTTAACTCAAAATTAGAAGTGTTACATTTGATCCAAATACAAAATGACCTGCAATTAATATTAAAATGCATATTAAAAAATAAAACATTTCTATGCTTTCTGCCATTTACAACTAGTTTCTTTTTTTAATGTAAAAAAGGTACAAACGCTTTAAAAAAATAAAAATAAATAAAGCTAGGTTGTTTTAACCCAGTACACCATACAGTATACCGTTCTCAAATATGGGTAAACCAACAGAGGGTTAACATTCAGTTAAGTTTAAATTACTCTGTTCAACCTAATCATTTTGTTTGTACATTTTTAACACGAAATTGGGTTAAAACAACCCAGCAATTTTTATTTAAATAACATTTCCCCATACAGTATATCATTCTAAACCATATTATCAAACGAATGTGACACAAATAAAACAGCACAAAATGTTCAATCACTTTAACTAACTCAATATCAATAGCAAAACTACATTTGGAAACTAATTCAAAATCAAAACTACATTAATGGTTGGCCCTATAAATTCAATAATAACAAGAATGAATGAATAAATAAATCAATACATTAAATAATTAATTACTTAATTTAAAAAATAAAATAAAATAAAATAAAATAAAAAATAAAAATAAAAATAAAAATAAAAATAAAATAAATAAATATTCCAGGTGTTGGATTTGTTCACATTTGACCCAAAATTGGGTTGAAATAACACATTATTATAATTAAACTGAGAAACATTCGCACAAATGTTAAATTTCATCTTGCATATGCATCCAAATTTGCCATCAACTCACCAAAAACATAGGCTAGCAGAAGTAATCTAATCTATAACAAAGTTACTTAATCGAGTCTAAACCCATCGCATTATTTCCACTGACACACTACTCCTGTCCAAAAGTATTGTTCCCAACTCATTTAAATCACATTATATCCACTCAATATAGCTAAAGTCCTGTCCAAAAGTGTGCTCCCCAAGTGCCTGCTATGATCACACACTACAATAAGTTGATTTGATGGATCTGGTTGTCTTACCCATGTCGGTACCAGGAGGCTGGCGGGTCTCTCTAGCAGATCAGGCTGGTGTTTGGCGGCTGCGTTCATCTCCCATGCAGCCTCCGCTTCGGTGCACTGAAGTCACACACACTTGGATCTGTCATTTATATCCAGTGATGGCCGGGCATCGCGCTCCAGCATCCAAATGGACCGGGCGGAGATCAGTTCGGAGGTTTAAAGACACATCCAGACGGAGCCGAAGTGGTGGTTTTGAGGGGATGTGGGTTATTCCTGCAAGCCGGACAGGAGCGCGCACTGCTGGGTGAGCGGAGCGCAAATGTGGAGCCGTTTCCTCCCGCTGCCTCTGATAATAATGTGAGGAGGCTCCAGCTCGAGCTGCCTTAACCCATCACTGACTGGACCCTAAACGATGAAAACTGTAGAGATATTTTAGGGAAAGATATTAATATTTTAAACGCCATCGTCACTACTTCGCGCTCCGATTTAAAGGAACGTTAGCAGGAAAAAAAATGGCGGCGAGTTAATGTTAGTTTAAAAACATTTGCGCGAATCGGTCAGTTTTCGCACTCAGAAAACAAATAAAAATATAAAAACAGTAGGCTACTAATAATAAAATGGATATATCGTAAAATTTATAAGGTTTTTGAACAACAGCCTAACCTTGGCTACTTGAATTAATCTGATGTAATTATAAAGTTGCTATGGTTACAACAACATCAGTATTTTAAACAAATGAACTGAAATTATAGACGAATTACCAGTTTGTAAACATTCAGGTTGCGCCCACAGCGAGGTTGCAGAAAAAACTGGGAGTGCTAATATTTACAGCGAAGTAATGACATCCGATGCGGTACAAAGTTTGTTGTTGTCTTAGGCCCGGTTTACACTAGTGCGTTTTAGTTTTAAAACGGCGTTTTAGCATGAAAATGATCCGCGTCCACACTAGCGTTTCACCCAGCGTTTCTGAACATATCTCTGTCCACACTACTCCACCAAAAACGTATATCACGTGACTCTGGGCATGCGCGTTCAAGTATAAACAGGAAGCATGTGTCTCGCTCTGCATTCTAAATAGGGTACGTCACTTGAAACGCGAGCGATTAGCGAGTGCTCAAATAGTAGCTTGCCTCTTGCGAATATATGCAGCTGTTGTAGTAAAAAAGGCAGAGTTTAACTGCACAATGGAGCCTAAAACGAACAATAGTGCAAACAACGCTCCCATTTCTGTCCATGTTGTTTACAGTGAAGGCTGGTCTGCCGTCTTCCGGTTGCGTTATAGTCATGTGATAGGAGCTTGATGAATAAGGGAAGGATACGCAATGACCCAAAAGCCCCAATCGAGTAGCGAATCTCAGCAGCCACACCTCCGTTTTCAGATGTCTCCGTTTCCCCCATCCACACTGAGACGGAGCAGCAGCGTTTTAGAATGGAAACAGCCTCTTCAGCGTTTCTAAACTCGCTCTGTTTTCGGGGCTTGAAAACTCCGGCGTAGTTTGGACGGATGGCGTTACCGTAGAAAAACATATACATTTCAAAACGAAAACACATTAGTGTAAACGGGGCCTTAGAGTTAAGTTATATTGATTACATATAAATATTAATTACATAATGCTTTCAGCATATTATAACAGCTCGTCACCCAGTGATAAGCACGGTTATTCGGCAAAATTAACGTTAAAGTGAGTGGCGTTAGTCTGACAGGTCCATTTGTGATAGCAGCACCCTCCCAATGGACATTGGATAAGACGAAATGGCCAAGCATCCAGCCCGAAACTCTCATTGAAACTACAAGTGATTTTACAAGAGAGAAGTTAAAGGCCTACAAGTCTTTGACTGTCTACAGTTTTGTTCTGTGTGGTCGTGTGCAAGAAATAATGTTCCCTGATTACCAGATTCAAAACTATGTGCTTAAAACCGAGGTTCTGCCAAGCCAAAGACAAGGAATGAAGACGGAGCTGTACAATGCCTGGGTAACAAGCAAAACAAACTGCATTCTGACAGCGAACTGCACCTGTTTGACAGGGTATGTGAATGTATATGTTTACATTTCATTCTAAGCATTCAGTGTCTGCAGTTTTATTCACCATATTTAACTGTTTCTGCTGAAATGTTCGCTGCAATCAGAAACAAGTAATGTGTATGATTCAGCATAGCGTGAACTTACTTGATATGAAATGAGAATTGGAGAGTCGAGCATTGGAGGCTCCAGCTGGAGCGGTGTTAACCCATAGGGCCACACGGAATCTGCGCAGAATCTAATATGAAAATATTCATGTGATTTATTTACAATACAGTACTATTTTCGGTGTTTCAGTAGATATTTTATATCAGAGACTTGCTTTGTTTACCAAATAAAGTGGATCTAATTAGATTCGCATTGTAAACATTAAATAAATGTTAAAAAGGTATTACCTTTTATTTCATATATTAAGGTTTTAGTTATGATACTCCCAAAATCATTCCGTATGAATCCGCAGATTTTTAACAAAATACTCCGCAGATAAAGCAAAAAATGTCCGCAGACTCCGTCTGGGCCTGTCCATCACTGACTGAACTTCAAATGATGAAAACTGTGGGGATATTAAGAGGAAGATTATAATTACTACAAATGCCATCATGACGACTTAAACTCCGATTTAAGCAGGTCGCTAACCAAATGCGTTGCTCGGTGCCATGACCATTTTCTACGCTTTATTATTCCTAGTCATTTCTCCCATAAGTAGCTGAATCAGAAGTTCTAAAATAATCGCAAAAATGACCGCACTTCTGCATTGAAGAATAAGGTCAATAGGGGTGGATGGATGGTGGAATTCTTCAAGACAAATGGCTAAGGTAAGAAAATCTGGTTATTTATTGTGCGTTTGGGTTCATCTGATTGGTAAAACGTGATAGCTAATGTAGGACCAGCTGTGGTCAATCGTAAGCACTTTCGAGATTCTCTCAAAATTAGTTTATAAGTAAACTTCACTAAGCTTAAAAACATTTGCACGAATCTGTCAGTTCAACCTTTCCTAAACACAATTAAAAAAAAAAAAAAAAAAAAAAAAAATAGTATTAGTAATAAAAATTGACTTCGTAAAAGTGACACGATCTGGCAAAATGAGTAGGAAGTTACAGTGTTCTATTTTAAGGTACAGCCCCATAAAGTGAAAAAAAATAAACCAATAAAAAATAAGTGTTTTTTTTTGTTTCTTTTTTTAAAGCTAATTTTACAGAACAGACATTCAAAAATAAAATCTCACATCGTTTCGTAGTCAAGATCATGGAGTAAAGCTATTTAAATAATTATTCAAGTTGACTTACAGTTTTATTAAATTCGCTTAAAATGGACGCAAGTTTTCTCGTAAAGTTTCTCTATATTCCAGGTATGCTGTTAAACTTCAATATCTCTGCTCTCCATATGTGATGTTAAACGTTGCATAAAACCCAATCAAAAAGCTTGGAAATTTACAAAAACAGCAACAAAATCTGATCATTTTTCAAAGGGAAGCCCCGTTTCAAACTGACAATGATTGGTCCAGTCATCCTCCTAAATAATTAAAGTCATTCAGAAATATTGATAGAGCTATAATGCATTCAAAACCTGCCAGAACATAACTGCCTGAAAATAACACACCTTAGAATCCTCATCAGCCAATCAGAATCAAGCACTCAACTGCCGGCAAACGCAACTAATACTTTACATGGTTAACTATGCAAAACCCTGCGTCGATACACTTTCTTCTTTCCATTCTTTGAACCATGCTTCTTTGTTGTTAGCAGCGTTAACACAACTCTCCAACAAGGCCAATCCCATTCCTCATGTTTCCCTTAATGCTACTATTGATTTCCTGCATGCATTTGTGAGATGCAAGGATAACTACTGTAGACCGCTGCAGATTTAAGAGACTTCCCTGTCAATTTCGGTGTTCACTGGCCAAAATAATGTGCCATTGACCTCATTATTGTTCGCACTGTACTGTTAAAGTCAGCAGCCTCAGGTTCAGCCTGCTTACTAGAAACGAGTAATTAAACACTACAGTTTAATGCAGAGTGCCAATAAAAAGACAATTAGCGGCACAGCTTCACTGCTCAAATTATTAAAGCATCTTTAAGCTCTTCTAACTCCAGATTAGTTTCTGCTGCGCTAATTTGTGATTCCTTGTAAGGAACGGATGACTAAATACTTGACTCTTTGTGGGCCTGGTCTGGAATAGTTCACCAAGAAATGGAAATTACAGCATATAAATGTCCATTCACAGCACTTACAACAACTACTATACACTGTAAACAAAATCTGTTCATAAACAATCTATGTATTTTGAGTTTTTCCTTTATTTCCTTATTTTCCTTTATTATAGGATGTTGATCTCTGCTCTATCAACTTGTAATGTTGAAAATTCAACTCTCCGGTGACTTTTATTGTCATTTTAGTAATTTAAAATACAAAAAAGTAGTGATTTCCAAATTTACTGTGACTTTTATTTAATTGCAGACAATATAAACACTAAATAGGTCATGTTTTGTCCAGTCAACTTCATTTCATTTGTAAATATACATCGTTTCCTGTCATTCAGAGCTGCGACACATTCCAGAAAAAGTTGTGACAGGAGCAGTTTAGGGCTAGTGATCAGTTAATTGCTTAAATAATGATGGGATTTGAAACAGGTGATTGTAATCATGATTTGGTACAAAAGCAGAATCCAAGAAAGGTCTAGTCCTTTAGAAGCAAAGATGGGCTGAGGATCGCCAGTGTTACTACCTCTGATGTTAGTCTAGGGTAAAAGGAATAACATTTAAAAGGTGTGGTGATTTTACAATGTAATAGGTGTAAACCAAAAAGACACTAACAACGGAACTGCCAATTAAAGTGATTTAATGTACAAAGAATAATGCCCAAATATATTTACAAAAGAAATATTTACAACAATAAAAAGTAATAAAGTATCAAACAAAAAAAAAAAATAGTTCAACTCTGGAGTAAGGGGATGATAGTGAAGCCAAACAAAAGAAAGAAACATAACAAAACAATTGTAACTTATAAATAACCCCCTTACCTCGCTAGAAACATAAAATAAAAGGTCTTCAGCGCCATACGCCGTATTCTTCCCTATACTCAACTACAAAACAATAAATACAAAAGTGAAGTTCACTTCTCACCTGATGTCTTAAACATTACATTTCCTACATGTGTGCACAAATGGAAGTTGTACGACATCTTCCCTATCCCCTTACTCAGAGGAAAAAGTAAACTTGGAATGCTCAGGGTTGACAGGAAAGAGCTGGGCCAAAAGTAACAAACAAATCAAATGAAATAAAAATGCACAAAAAAAAAAAAAAATCACAAATTTTTCAAAGAGGGCAAAAATGATGCAAAATAAATTTACCCAAGTGAGGTTTAGTTATAAACTAATTTCGAGAGGAGCGCGTGCTTATGATTGACACGGCTGGCCCAGAGTCAAGCTAATGTGCAATCCACCAATCAGACGATTCCCAGCTGAGTATAAATAACCAAAGCATCTTACCTTAGTCATCTTCGTCTCGAAGAATCCCCCTTCCACCCCCTCTCCCCCCTTTTCCTTTATCGGGCGGCATGGTGGCCCAGTGGCTAGCACTGTTGCCTCACAGCAAGAATGCCACTGGTTTGGGCCTCTACCCAGCCAGTAGACATTTGTGCGGAGTTCACGTTCTCCCCGTGCTTGCGTGGGTTTTCCCCGGGTCCTCCGGTGTCCTCCCACAGTCCGAAACATCAGACATAGGTAAACTGACTAAAACAAATCAGCACCATACCCAAATTCCACCAGCAGCATACCCTCATAGCAATTCATAAGCAGCAGAAGGGCGTGGGGTTCTCGAGATCTACCTGAGCTCAAACTCCCCTCTCGCCCTGCAAACGGGAGGGAGCCCCGGGCTCAAGGATCTTTTGAGCTCAGGGCTCTCTCCCGGGACAGCATGCCAAACTAGCTTTATTACCAATCATCAGCTAAGTGTCCACTCTTGAAACGAAAGTTAAGCAAAAACAACGAAAATCTAAAGTATGTCAGCAAAAATCACACAAAAACGAGATCAAAGGAAAAATGCGCTCCCTCCGCTTTTCCTGGCGTCCTGTTTATATGAAAGTGACAAGTACGCCAATGATGATGGACTGGTCTCCTGACCAATCAGCTGTCACGAAGGCGGGCCTAAGAGAAATGACAGGGACAGAGATAGCGAAAGAGAGAAAGCAAAAGAGAGAGAGAACGGGAGGCTAAAACAACCAATATACAGCTACAACTGTAACAGCCAGTTTGCCAACAAACACGAGAAAATTATTGAAGTGTTTAAAAACAAATGTTCCTCATAGAAAGAGAGGAAGTGGAAAAGTGTACTGTGGTCCGATGAATAAGAATTTCAGGTATTTTTTTGGGAGAAATGTATGCAGTGTATTGGACCATACAAGAAATGGATCATTCAGACTATTACCAGCAACAACTTCAAAGGCCAGGTTTTCATGGTATTGGTGTTACAAACCCCTTGATGTTAGTCTAGAGGAAAGTGGGGTTTGACATTTATATTATTAAAATAAATTCATACCAACAGTGAATGAAGTGCAAAAGACAACTAAAGTAATATAAAAATGTATGACTTTATTTACAATACCCAAAGTGAACAAAAACAACAAATGAATATAAATTAAATGAAATAAAGAAAAAGATGGTAAGGCAAAAATATACTATTTTTAATATATACAACACAAAAGACGGGAAAAACAAGAGAGCTGGCAGAAGGGACGTGGGCAGCACTAAAGAAATGAAAAGAACAAAACCCAAACAATATCTAACTCCCCAGAAGCATCTACCTAACTAAATGTATGAAACAAAATAACAAACGTGAAGAGTCTTCTAAGTCCTAACTATCTACTCTGTCTATCCAAAAAGTACAAGGGGTGGTGCTCGCACCTAACTTAATGTACAAGAGAGTAGACCTACATGTTGCAAAATGTACGTCACGTGACCTTCTTACCTGTCCGCTTCGTCCAAGCCTCGTAAACGCAGTGAATGAGAGATGGAATGTGAATGACGGACAGATAACGTGCACACAGAAACAGGCAACAACGAAACACACAGTCAGATAGGGTTTTTCATTCTACAACGCAACGCACTCAACACAAACACAAGAGGATAACAAGAAGAAAGAAGGGAGAAGGGCTGAACTGGGGTCTGGCATGCGCTTTTATAACAGGAAGTCTTTGCTTATTGGGAATAGGCCTGTCACAATAATCAATATATTGACTTATCGTACAATACATGGGCATGACCTCAATAATTTTGGGGGATGCAATAAATATCGCCCATACATAAAAACCAATTCTTGCACCATTTTAGCTGATTGCACAACCTCTTTATCTCTATTGGAGCTGTCAGTGTCAGTATGGTTAAAAAAAAAAAAACACTATAGTATTTACTATAAATGACTAAAGTATATTTTGATGTTGGTGTCTGACAACTGAAATAGATCTGGTAGCAGGTATCGCAGTAATAGAGTTACTATTTACCTTGCATTTTGTTTGTTAAGATTTATTATTATTTGTTTAGGATATGCGTTTTCACATTTTCAGTCTAATGCCTCATCGTTAAATTATTAAAATGACTAAATTAAATTAAACATTCTTAAGAACAAAATATAACGTGTTCTTTGGAACTGTACTTGTGTACTTGCGTTATGATGCTATACTATTGCCATTCTGGCATTATATCATGAGTGACCTAAAATGGTATTAAAATGACAATAATATCATTTATCGTGATATATTTTGGTGCAATATATCGTACCAATATACGATATATGCGTTTTCACATTTTGAGTCTAATGCCTCATCGTAAAATTATTAAAATGACTAAATTAAATTAAATATTCTTAAAAACAAAATATAACGTGTTCTTTGGAAGAGTGTACTTGCGTTATGACGCTATACTATTGCCATTCTGGCATTATATAATGAGTGACCTAAAATGGTATTAAAATGACAATAATATCGTTTATCGTGATATATTTTGGTGCAATATATCGTACAACAAAAAATAGATATCGTGACAGGCCTAATTGGACATGATGGCATAGTGACGTAACCGGGGAGGAAATGATTGACGGATGAAGTGACCAATCTCAGGATACGGGAGAACAGAGCAAGAGAGAGAAAGCTCAACGCGCGCGCTGCCTGCCTGCCTGCCTGCCTGTCTGTTTGTGAGTGTGTGAACAAACTTTTTAACTACATTGTGTGTGACTCATCATTGCAACTCCTCAACAAACACATCAAACAGTCATTGGTAAAGTTCTTACTGTAGTATTTCTCAAACGTAGTGAGATCTGCTTCCTTTACATCTGTTCCTGTTGCGTCTGTCTGTCTGACACAGCCGAGGGCGGAGATTGAGGCACGCTGACTGGCACGTGGGAACGGTGGGCGGGGAGGACTATCCTTAAAGGCGCAGTACCAAAAACAGCAAAAAGTTGTTTAGAGCTACAATATTAAGACTTTAGACAGCTATAATTAATAATCTGATGGGTGTTTTGAGCTAAACTTTACAGACAAATTCTGCTGACACAAAAGACTTATATTAAATGTAAAAAAGGGGTAAAATATGTGCCCTTTAAAGTGCAAAATGCTCCAAAGACCCCGTACTGTTGCCCATCTTAAGACTTGCTCGCAGGAATAATGGGACAAAATTACATCTGAAACACTTAATGGATTTGCTCTTCAGCGTTTGGACTCTCAGCAGTGAATATTAAACCACACTGAACTGAACTAAACTGAACTTTAACTCTGAAAACTGGACTGACACTGTTTCAATTCACTATAATCTTCTATGTGAAGCTGCTTTGACACAGTCTACATTGTAAAAGCGCTATAAAAAAAGACGAATTGGATTGAAACACTTCATCACTTGTTTTCTTCAGTCGCTAAACATCTTTTAAGTGTTAAATGCTTTACTCTCCCAACTTTTTCTGATTTGGGGTTGTGTTATAATGTTTAAGTAGAAATAAAGGAAGAAATTAGTCTGTAAAGGAACAGAAAATGCACTGGGAGTTTATTACAACGTTTTTGTAGCTTAATATACAGCACCAACCCATACAAAAGATCACTAATAACTATTAAAATTGTTCACAAATGGAATTACAAAATAGGAAAACTGCTAATTTATGTTTTTTTTACTGTGTCTAACAATAACTTGTCCTTTTTAAGCAGTTAATAGTGAGAATTGCTACTAAAACTAAAGTGTCACCATAATGCCATCTATAAGCTGTAGGTCAAGCAGGGGTAATGCGCACCCTGCTGTCCAGTGTTTTGTCATGTGGTGTCTGAATAAGGCTGAATCAGGGTTTATTCCCCTCTGTGACCTCCTTCAGTTTCTCTGCTTTATAGAGGCTCTTCTCCACGGAGCGCATGTGAAATGAATGTTTATCAGTAAGACCATTTAAACGCCGCTGGATGTGACTTTGGCTCAATGCCCGGCTGCTTTTTACCACCCTGGATGCGTGATCGCATCAGGAGGCCCAAAACAAGACAGCCAAAGCCCATCATGCAGCAAGGAAAGAAAAGAAACACTGGCTGGAAATGGCCGGTAAATTCTGGCAGGTCAGACATCATATGATGCCCTGTTATTAAATGTTTGCGTCATAAAAAAAAAAGGCAGTAAATTGCTTTGTTGCAGTGGGTGGATTATTTTTGTGCTGTGTAGGATCCCTGTAGCCCTTTAAAAATCTGGAGCACATTGTCAAACAAATTAAAACGTGCTTTTTTTAGTGGTAGGAGTTTGACAGGCTGCTAGTTAGGTATTTGCATTGCATAATATACAGTGGGGAAGGGAACTATTCAGACCCCCTTCAGTTTTTCACTCTGTGATATTGCAACCATTTGCTGAAATCATTTAAGATCATTTTTTCCCCTCAATGTACACAAAGCACCCTATATTGAAAGAAAAAACACAGAATTGTTGACATTTTTGCAGATTTACAAAAAAAAAAGAGACACTGAAATATCACATGATCCTAAGTATTCAGCCACTTCGCTCAGTATTTAGTAGATGCACCCTTTTGATCTAATACAGCCATGAGTCTTTTTGGTAAAGATGCAACAGGTTTTAAACATCTGTATTCCTCATGGCAGATCCTCTCCAGTGCTGTCAGGTTGGATGGTAAACGTAGGTGGACAGCCATTTTAGGTCTCTCCAAAGATGTTCGATTGGGTTACGATCAGGACTTCAAGAACAGTCACAGAGTTGTTGTGAAGCCTCTCCTCCGTTATTTCAGCTAGGCATGGGCCGGTATAAGATTCTGACGGTATGATAACCTTGGATAAAAATATCACGGTTTCACGGTATTGCGTTTACTGCTGTAAAATATGCTCTTTTTAAACGTCTGGGTGAAAAACTAAATCTTTTCCCCCTTTGAACACAATATATATTTTTTTGAGGAACATTTTAAATATTTTGGGGCAGAAAACATAGCTAATCGGGCTAAATAATTCAAGCGAATCCTCGACTTCTGTGGTCTTCATTTGTTTCAAAAACACAGATGTCTTTACAATTTACACCTAAAAAAAATAAATAAAAAATACAAAATGGAAATAAATAAAAATAATCACCCATACCTTAGGAACTGTATAGCAAAAAATGTTGGCGGTATGAAAACCTGGACTTCCATACCGTGGTATACCTTGAAAACGGTTATAGTCCCATGCCTAATTTCAGCTGTATGCTTAGGGCACTGTTGCCAAATACTTTCAATGAAAAGGCACTTAGCTCTGCGCGAAAAGTCGCTAGATTACATCGTACGTCAATTTGCATATTACTGACGTCATCACGATCTACTGTTTCTATTTGTTTAACAGCCTGTGGTTAATAAATGGGTATTTATAATTGCACTACACTTGAAGCATGTCAATTTAACTAAATTTATTGCTGTTTGAATACAGTACATGAATATAGATGTGTAGTTCATTTGCTGTAATCTCTCAGACGTAATAAACTCAGACAAGTTCTGAAACGGTCACTAAAATATCTGTGATTGTGAGCAGGAAAAGAATAAACGGTCAAAGTAAATTGTTAAAATAAAAGGAGAAGCAGGTCGGTTTGACTATATAATGGAAATACATCACACTGCCAGTGTCATTTGCTGTCGGTACGTACTGAGGCCCCGTTTACACTAGTGTGTTTTAGTTATAAAATGACGTTTTAGCATGAAAACGATCCGCGTCCACACTAGCATTTCACCCAGCGTTTCTGAACATATCTCCGTCCACACTACTCCACCAGAAACGTATATCACGTGACCATTCGCGCACTCTGGGCATGCGCGTTCAAGTATAAACAGGAAGCACGTGTCTCGCTCGGCATTCAAATAGGGCTTACGCCGCGTGAAACGCGAGCGATTAGCGAGTGCTGGAACAGTAGCTTGCCTCTCGCGAATATATGCAGCTGTTGTAGTAAAAAAGGCAGAGTTTAACTGCACAATGGCACCTAAAACAGACAATAGTGCAAACAACACTCCCATTTCTGTCCATGTTGTTTACAGTGAAGGCTGGTCTGTTGTCTTCCGGTGGCGTTATAGTCATGTGATAGGGGCTTGACGAATAAGGGAAGGATACGCAATGACCCAAAAGCCCCAATCGAGTAGCGAATCTCAGCAGCCACGCCTCCGTTCAGACGTCTCCGTTTCCCCCATCCACACTGAGACGGAGCAGCAGCGTTTTAGAATGAAAACAGCCTCTCCAGCGTTTCCAAAACGCTCCATTTTCGGGGCTCGAAAACTCTGGCGTAGTGTGGACAGATGGCGTAACCGTAGCAAAACATGTTTTAAAACGAAAACGCACTAGTGTAAACGGGGCCTGACTGGGTCGCATGTCAGTGCTCTGAGGCGGGGGAGGGGCCGACAGTATCACCCGCAGCTTGTTGAAAAGAGTTTCTCACAAAATAGATTTGTGGCTAGTCGCTTTTTTGAAAATTGGTCACTAAGGGGGACTGAAAAGTCACAAAATATAGCAACACAGTCGCTAAATTGGCAACACTGGCTTAGGGTCATTGTGTTGTTGGAAAGTAAACCTTTAACCCAGTCTGAGGTCCTGAGCACTCTGGAGAAGGTTTACACCTATAGTTCCTTTGACCTCATGATTCTTATTTGTTCCATCATGCATCTTGAGCGGTAAGGACTTATATTAGGCAGGTGTGTGGCTCTCCTATTCAAGTCCAATCAGTATAATCAAACACAACTGGACTCAAATGAAG
>CAIGQQ010031581.1:438162-473089 GCA_903798035.1 Danio albolineatus
AAAGTAGGATTTTTTTCTTCATTTCCCAATAAATAACAAATATTAAATTTAATTTATTAATAAATGACCTCATTATTTATATGAAATTAGAATACATATTAGCTTTTGTAAGTGACTATGTTTTAGAATATGTAATGTTCTTATAATAATAATAATATTAGATAAAAGGATAATAATAATATTTGTAAAGGAACCCTGTACGTGTCATTTACATATATTTCAGTTAATATAGAAAATTAGTGCATGTTTTTACCAAAACTAATATTGTATTGTTTTTCACGTGTGTGTGTGTGTGTGTGTGTGTAAAACAATATAATTTGCACAAAGAAATTATGGGGTTCTAAAGAAGTAGTTTACTCCACTCCGTTTAGAGCGTCATTATGGGGGTTTTATGTTAAAACTAGTCCCACGCAAGCACGCGCAGAAATCCGCAGATTTCCACAGAATTTTAGCCCATCATTGAGTCTATGTATTTACGGTGTAAATTTTTACCTATCCTGTTTTAAAATTACTTTCACAAATTTTATTGTGATATAATAATAATAATAATAATAATAATAATAATAAAAATTAAATGCTCATACACTGTAAAAAAAAAAATCCAACTTACATATTGTTAACTCAGTTTAAAATTGTAAGTTAGGTGGACTTATTTTTGAGCTCAGAGTTGAAGTCGATGAAAATTATTCAACTGCATGTTTGAAACTGTTTGTTCACTGAAAGTTTTTAAAAAAAGTTGAGACTTTAATTTGATTTCTTCTTATCTTCAAAAAAATAAGTTGAGTTAACTTAAAATTTGAAAGTTAACTCAACTTTTTATTTTTTTACAGTGTATGATTCATTTACAAGACAGTTTGTAAAGTACTATTTTCTCTCTTTTAATAGATTATTATATGAGAGACTTGCTTTGTTTACCAAATAAGTGGATCTGATTGGATTTGCATAGTAAACAATAAATAAAAGTAAAAAATGTACTTTTTATTTAATATATTAAAGTTTTAATATATATATATATATATAAAATAAAATAGAATATATTATATTTTAATACATTTCATGTATAAGGTTTTATAATACTCCTAAAATGATTCCGCATAAATCCGCAATAAAAAAAAAAAAAAAAAAAAAAAAACCTCTTTGCAGAAATAGCAAAAAACGTCCGCAGATTTTATCTGACCCTAGTTATAACTAGCGTTGTTGAATCGATGGATCTACAACAGAAAAACTACTGGTTTTGGGAAACACTAATCACTATATCGTTCTTTTCCCCAAAAGATGCATCATACTATGATAGTTCAGCCGTGAGTTAAGTCTTTGTTTGGGAAACGCACCCCTGATCAAGGTTAATTAATGGAAAGGCTACGACACAAGGCAGAACTGAGATATAAACCATGAACAGCAAAAAAAAACAACAGATTTTACTTTATATCAGTTAATATCTGGCAATTGCAACATAGTCAGAATTGCAAATTAGCTCACAACTGAGAAATTAAAAAACTTCTTAAAAAAGTTACTGTTCTGGAAAACATGTTGTATTGTTTTTTTTATGTAGTGTTCAGTGCGTGCTATTCAATAACATTTTAAATGGCGATTCTGATTTGTGCACTTTAAAATCAAGGCCAAACTCTTGATATGAGGCTCAAAAGATCAGAAACACATGCATATATTAATAAGAGTGGGCGCAGTAATTGCCCAGGGAGGAAAATATTAGCTATTGTAGGAGGCTGGAGACGGTGGGCAGGAAAGCAATTTCACCTCAAGAACAGCACAAGTGAAAAAAATAAAAATAAAAAGCACTCAGAGGAATCCACTTTTTAAGGAATGCAAATCCTGTGGACGACAGCTGGCACTTTACACATACAGAGTACAAAACAGGGCTTGAAAATCACACACACACAAATAAATCAAATAAATAAATAAAAGTAGTTTTTTCTTGGGTGAAAGGAGATGCTGAACCATCAGAACATGTTTTTCTTCCTCATCAGGAGGTCAAATTTGATTCAAATGTGACCCTGGACCACAATCTAGGGTTTATGCATCTTCTGAAAGCTGAATAAGTAAGCTTGTGTTGATGTACTGTATGTTTTGTTAGAATAGGACAGTATATTTAGACACTTTTTGAAAATCTGATGGGTTCAGGCAAGGGTGCAATTCTGGTCTGAGAAGTGGGGGGGGGAACCAAATCTGAGTGTTGGTAATTGTTGTGAAAACGTGTAGCAATGTTGAGCAACTGTGCAGAAAAGCCTTAATTTAAATTTTGTTTGACATTTTATCATAACATATACAGTGTATTATTAAAATGAAAACAAATGAAAGAATATAATTTTTAGGAAATAACTTCAAGAATTTATTTAATTGTTTTTAAGATAAAAAGAACAAATTTGGATTTTACATAAGTGTAAAAAAAAAAAAAAAAAAAAAAAAAAACTAAATATCTAAAATAAATTCCACCATCCAGTCCAAACCTTTAGGATACCTGGTGTCAGATTTGCACAATCCATGAGCACAACACTTTGGCCTGTTTCCCTTGCTCGAAAGCTTGACAGAGCTCCTGCGCGTAGCTACAGTTGCAAAGCCACAATTAGTGGGTGCGGTTTTTAGGTGCGGCTTAGCAAAGGGTCAATTGGTGTCCATTTAGTGTTCAAAGAAAGTTTAGCTAGACCTATACGAGTGACGTGATGTCTAACTTAATTTTGCATACATATCTTGAGTTGAAATTTTTTATTTTTTATTTTTCGACTCTGGAGGAGAAATTATAGCATGAAGTGAAGTGGTATTAATATCTAAAAATAAGTGAGGGGGACCTGTCCCCCCTGGGAATTGCACTCCTGGGTTCAGGTAACAATTCAGTTTGATTTTCAGAGCAAATGGCACTTATACACACTCACTGGACACTTTATTATCCAACTGCTCGCTAACGCAAGTTTCTAATCAGGCATGGAGACATTAGTACCAATTGAGCATCGTGTCACCGCCACAGCCTATCTGAGGATTGTTGCTGACCATTTCCATCCCTTTATGACCACAGTGTCCCCATCTTCTGATGGCTACTTCCAGCAGGATAAAGCGTGAATCATCTCAGACTGGTTTCTTGAACATGAGAATGAGTTCACTGTACTCAAATGGCCTCCACAGTCACCAGATTTCAATCCAATAGAGCCCCTTTGGGATGTGGTGGAACGGGAGATTCGCATCATGGATGTGCAGCCGACAAATCTGCAGCAACTGCGTGATGCTATCATGTCAATATGGAGCAAAATCTCTGAGGAACATTTACAGTACCATGTTGAATCTACGACACTAAGGATTAAGGCAGTTCTGGAGGCAAAAGGGGGTCCAACCCAGTACTAGTAAGGTGTACCTAATAAAGTGGCCGGTGAGTTTAAATAAATAAAAATTAATATGAAAAGAAAAACCAAACATAAACGTTTAATTGAGTGGTGGACTACTATATATATTATGTTAAACTTTAGTTGATGTGCAATGTCGCTGTGTGAACCTAAACATCTCTGAATGTAAGACGCTCAAAGTTCAATGCAAAGGGAGACATTGGCGTTAGCTTAGCAAAGCTTACAGCGAATGAATTTGGGGACTAAAAGAAATACATCCTGGTTAAGGAGATCACAAACGCTTCAGGTTACGCATGCACACCCTGCACAGCGAAGGGGCGTTGCCAGAGGCCCTGTATTGTCATAGCAGAGAAAGCTAAAATGGCGTCTAAACACAGCCATTTCCACAGAGCTTCTTCAGTATTTGAGCTTTCGAAGGACACAACAAGAGAAGTGCTTACAGTTTCGTTTTAATTATGTTCTAGAGAACTACAATAATAAGATCTAGCTCTAGCATTTGACAATAGACTCTCCCAGTTCAGTGCTGGATTCGGCTAAAAACTCCTCCAACCAATGAAGCTGTGGATTGTGAGCCACAACCTGTAAGTGTTTATTTGTTAAAATTGATCTATTACATGCACAGTTTCTAGCGTTAACGGTATATTGTAACGAGGACACAAAGATGTAAATAATTGAGTGGAGGAACTAGGATGCAATTTGTATGCAAAAACCCGGAAGCGAGTTAGCATTTTAGCAGTTCCGGTTCCCTCGTCCCTCGGGTTTTTCCAATGGGATTTCAGTTAAAGCGCTTAAATAAGGTTCGTGGCTAACACAAACTCAAATACTTTCACGTTTTATTCTACGACATAACACATCAGTTACTTCACACTGTTAATTTATTAAATCGGTTACGCTTCTTTTAAAAGACGGTTGCTATCATGTTGCTAAACGGGACTACAGGAGGTGTCGGAGATATTATACGTCATCAAGCTGCACTGGTCTGAAGCACAGCCCGCTTGCGATGGGCATTAGGATTGGTGTGTTATTTAAGTATTTTCATGAATAGTATTTTATAGTTTGTAGTATTTTTCTAATTGTGAACTCATATTGTGTGTAATGCTTTCCCTTGTAAAGACTGCCAGAACAGATTCATTTGTTGATCATTTATTTTAATTAAATGATATTATGAAGAACTCACTGCTTACCAGTGCAGTCTGTCTCTTTCCTGCTCTCAGTAACGCAAACGTGAGAATAAATGTGTAAAAAATACATACATGTTAACTTATTTACGTGATCAATTGATTTTCCGTCACTTTTTCTTCATCTGAACACACATAACTCTGTCATAATACACTCCTCCTGAACATGTAGAGCATATGTGACTGTATGGGCTGCTTTTCGCTGTACTTAATGACAAAAAAAACAAAGAATATTGAATGTTGATCTGTGCCCATACTGGAACTTGCAGATATTTGATAGACTTGCCCCTCACGCCTCCTTTCTGTCGTGTATTACTAAGGTAAGCGGGCTGTATGCACGCGAACGATACACTTATTTAAACGATACAGTGTAGACACATTTATACATACAGTTTTTAAAACTTTTACAACAACCGTAAAAGCAAAACAAAATGAATTTCCCACGTACAAACTGTACAAAAGGCACGTCGGTCTATGTGTTTTTGCCTGTTTATTTGTTTATAATGTATAGCGTGGATTATAATATAATAAACTGAGAGATTAAACCTTTGTGATGGATCATATTTCTAAAAATTAAGCTTGAAGAGTTGTCTGTAGCAGGATAGTGCTGACGTCACAGACAAGCGCCACGAAGGCTGTAGTCCGCTTATAGCTTAATGTTAGCTTTACAAATCTTGCGTTTGCATTTACGACCCAAAAGTGCTAAAAGTTAAAATATCTTCATGTGAGGATTATCCGGCTGGACAAAACCTGTAAGTGTAATGAACAGTGTTGGAACACAGCTTATTATTTGCAATCTTCGAAAAGCCTATGGGAAAATCCTATGGGGATTTTATCAAGGGAACCAGTTGTGCTTTTTTTTTTTTTTTTTTTTTTTTTAAGTATAAACTTTTATTTAGAAAAGAAGAAATGTACAATATAAATCAAGAAGTCATCTGTAAGAGACAGGAATACAAGTACATAGTTAAAGAACAAGTAACAAATAAGGCAGAGAAGAGAGAAAATAACAAAAAACAAAAGCACACCAAAATAAAAAAAGGGGAAGTACAAAATTAAATAATCACAGAAAACATTTAGCAACTAACTTACTGGAAGCCTGATATTTTCATAAGCTTCTATTAACTTGCAGGATTTTTGGTTATTAGATAAACATATAGCTTTAAGCAAGGAATCAAATTCATTTAAAAAATGAGCAAATGTGGGAGATGATTTAAGAAATTTTTGTTTGTGGATAAAGAATTTTGCATATAATATAAAAAAGTTATATACATATTCTTCATTTTTATTTTTTGGACTAGAGTAATAACAAATAATATCTTTCAATTTAAAAATTGTTTTGTTGATTGTGATTTATTCAAATAATTATATAAATCTGACCAAAATAAATATGAGTTTGTACCTAAATTGTTAGCGGTGCCAAACAGCATTTCCCATAGAGCGGAGGAACTATGATGTCAGCTTGTAGGCTAACCAGCTGCTAGCATTAAACTGGTTCCTCCAAGAGGGAAGTCATATTGGTCTGCGTTAATACAAAATATTGATTGGAAAAGAGCCTGGCTTCTCCAATATAAATATGTAATCCCAAACAAAGCAAAGGAAATTCATTTCAAAATTCTACATAAAATATACCCAGTCAATACATTTGTGTCAAAATTTGTTGATATTGATAATACTTGTTCTTTTTGTCAGAAAAGTGAGGAAACTTTAACCCACATGTTTTTGAACCCACAAATTTTGACACAAATGTATTGACTGGGTATATTTTATGTAGAATTTTGAAATATATAGTAATACACCTGTACATACACTTGTCCATCTGTATATCTGCATTTAATATATTTATATTTATTATCTGTTTTTTGTCCTGTCTCTGTAATTCTGTTGCACTGTAGAAGCTCTGTCACGAAAACAAATTCCTCGTATGTGTGAACAAACCTGGCAATAAAGCTCTATCTGATTTCTGAAATGAATTTCCTTTGCTTTGTTTGGGATTACATATTTATACGGGA
Source organism: Danio albolineatus (assembly GCA_903798035.1). Taxonomy (NCBI): domain Eukaryota; kingdom Metazoa; phylum Chordata; class Actinopteri; order Cypriniformes; family Danionidae; genus Danio; species Danio albolineatus. Next base: position 444,700 of record CAIGQQ010031581.1, read on the forward strand.
GAAGCCAGGCTCTTTTCCAATCAATATTTTGTATTAACGCAGACCAATATGACTTCCCTCTTGGAGGAACCAGTTTTATGCTAGCAGCTGATTAGCCTACAAGCTGACGTCATAGTTCTTCCACTCTATGGGAAATGCTGTTTGGCACCGCTAACAATTTAGCTACAAACTCATATTTATCAGTCAAACTGCTGTAAACACCCACAATCTTTAGCAGCGCTAGCGTCTCTCTATGCGGCTGCTTTCAGTGCGTTCTACGATCTGCAAATCACAGCACATTACGTTAGCTTATATTGGACTTGATCAGAGCCTCTTGAGAGCAGGCTTTTGGAGGAACTATGAAATATGACAGTGGTTTTCATGTTAGCTTGGTTAGCTGTCTATAATCAAAGTAAGATATATGAAAAAAATAATGTGATGTTTTTCCAAATGAAGCATGAGCACACATTGCATTGCATCCCATAAACACAACCAAGCTTAACTTAAACAGATAAATAGATTGTCACTTTTATATAGATTGTGACTTTATTTCCTTTTTATTGCCTAAATTAACTTGGTTAAACTGTGACTTTTGAAGAAATGTTTGAGAAACGATAAACACCAAACCAACTCACCGAAACAGCAGGGTTACATGAAACAAAACAAGACTAGAAACAACATGAGAGCTATATATAGCAAACATTAGGGATCACATGATAAGGTACAACCAATGGAAAATGAGACACATGACCTAGACAACCAATAAAGAACAAGACAGGTGAACAGACCAATTAGAATTTGACACACGCGCACAACCTCACACACACAAAGGAGAAGAACCAGGAACAGACTTGACTAGACAAAATAAAAGACAAAACACCATAAAACACACCAGACAGAATATTAATCACACACATCCTTACAATTTTGAGCTGGAAAAACTATGTTTATCAAAAATTACAATATAATATAATGTAACATTACAACATTATATAACAATATAATATAATAAAATATAATATAATATAACAATATAATATAATACAATATGATATAATTTAATACTATAATATAATATAACAATATAACATATTACAATACATATTAATTTAATAATATAATATAATATAATATATTATAATATAATATAATATAATAAAAGCGCCACGGTGGCGTAGTGAGTAGCACGTTCGCCTCACATTAAGAAGGTCGCTGGTTCGAGCCCCGGCTGGGTCAGTTGGCATTTCTGTGTGGAGTTTGCATGTTCTCCCCGTGGTTGCGTGGGTTTCCTCCGGGTGCTCCGGTTTCCCCCACAAGTCCAAAGACATGTGGTATAGGTGAATTGGATAGGCTAAATTGTCCGTAGTGTATGTGTGTGAATGTGTGTGTATGGATGTTTCTCAGAGATGGGTTGCAGCTGGAAGGGCATCTGCTGCATAAAAAATATGCTGGATAAGTTGGCGGTTGATTCCGCTGTGGCGACCCCTGATTAATAAAGGGACTAAGCCGACAAGAAAATGAATGAATAATATAATATAATATAATATAATATAATATAATATAATATAATATAATATAATATAATATAATATAATATAATATAATAAATTATAATATAAAATATAATACAATATAATATAATATAACATAACAACATTATATAATATAACAATATAATATTATATGATATAAGTAAGGGATAATCAATGGTTTGCCGTGCGTTAAAGGATTTTAATGCACGACGTGGAGGCTAAGGACCACACGACGCGCAGCGGAGTGTGGTCGCTCGCGAAGTGCATTAAAATCCTTTAACGCACGGCAAGCCGTTGATTATCCCGCTTATTCCATGGTCATTTGCCAAGGTAGGCATAAGTTTAAAATAGTTTTGCTGTTTGCAGCGCAATATTTGTCCGAATTTTTGTCCGTTTTTACATGATCGATTTTCTAGTCCCTCCACTGAATCAGCTGTGACATGCTGACAGGCTGACAGGCAGCAGACATAGAGAGGGAGAGAGAGCGCACGTGCTCTTTTATATCTGCTAATATAAGATTAGTCCGATCACAGGTGGATAAATAACACATTCTCAGACACACGTTTCTTTTGTCAACTTTCTACTGCTTCTCTGACGAGGGAGGATCTGTATATTGGCTTTGTCTTGACAAGAAAGTGTATTCTAGAATCTTTGAAGCAGCCAAAATCTCTGCTGTTAAATATAGGTAAAGTTTGCATAATGAAAGAACATACCAGGACAGGTAGGAGAACATTCTGCTTTATTGATCTTCTTTAAAACAAAAGCAATCAGCCAAACACGCAGGATCAGTGCGATATTTACGGTCATAAATTAATTATGAAACTTACTTGCGATCGGTCAAAAACAGCTGAGAACAAATTATATAGGTTCAAATGTCCAGAGACTGACCGCTACATACACCAAAAGATTAATTATATATCCCGATATAACAACAGCGATGCAGGAGATTAGATCCAGCCGCGGGTCTTCAGATGGTCTGACCGACGTGAAGCTTCCCTCAGGGGGAGCCGTTTGCGGAGCTTCTGCTGACCGCCTGGAGCTTCCAAATTTTTAAAGACGCGCTATCCATGCACACAAACTGCCGATTTGACTTTAAAATAACTATATTCTCGCTTGAAAAACTCTTAAAACTTGATTTTGTAGGATAGTTTATGAGTATTTTCCTAATTTTGAGAATTTTCCGTCCGCCATTAAAAGCCCTCATTGATTTCAAGCGCAGCACAAGCAAGTTGCTATAGTAACTAAAAACTTTTGGGAGAAGCGCATTTATTTCGAACTGTGATCAAAACTGACTGGAACTACCTGTGCGTTTCAACGAAATATAGCACACCCTCCAGCCAATCAGAATCAAGAATTTCACCAGACCATGGAATAATATAATACTATAATATAATATCCGCTGTGGAAACAAATGCTGGATAAGTTGGCGGTTCATTCCGCTGTGGCAACCCCAGATTAATCAAGGGACTAAGCCGACAAGAAAATGAATGAATGAATAAATAATATAATATAAATACTATAGTAGGGCGCCACGGTGACGTAGTGAGTAGCATGTTTGCCTCACAGCAAGAAGGTCGCTGGTTCGAGCCTCGGCTGGGTCAGTTGGCATTTCTGTGTGGAGTTTGCATGTTCTCCCCGTGGTTGCGTGGGTTTCCTCCGGGTGCTCTGGTTTCCCCCACAAGTACAAAGATATGCGGTATAGGTGAATTGGGTAAGCTAAATTGTCCATAGTGTGTGAGTGTGAATGAGTGTTTACGGATGTTTCCCAGACATGGGTTGCTGCTGGAAGGGAAATCTAAGCAGTAGAAACGTTAATGAATGAAAATAAACATTGATATATGCTTTGATATGTTAGAAGAATATTTGGCTGATAAAACTATTTAAAATCTGGTATCTAAGAGTTAAAACAAAAATTCTAAATACACTTGAGAAAATCAGCTTTAAACCTGTCTAAATGAAGTTAGCAATGCACATTCATTACCAAAAGCAAAAGCAGGATAGCGCCAGCAGGATAGCGCTCCTGATCATACTTCAGCCTCCACATCAAAGCTCCTGAAAGCAAAGAAGGTCAAGGTGCTCCAGGATTGGCCAGCCCAGTCACCAGACATGAACATTATTGAGCACGTCTGGGGTAAGATGAAGGAGGAGGCGTTGAAGATGAACCCAAAGAGTCTTGATGAACTCTGGGAGTCCGGCAGGAACGCTTTCTCTGCTGTTCCAGATGACTTTATTAATAAGTGATTTGAGTCATTGCAGAGATGTGTGGATGCAGTCCTTCAAGCTCATGGGAGTCACACAATATTCATTTTGTCTCCACTGCAGCATGACTTTATGTTCTATACTGGACATTATTTCTGTTCAGTGACGAGACTTTAGTCTAAGCAGAGTCAGACCGCACTGTCCTAATTAAATCAGTCAAAATCAAGGTATGATCATCTTTTATTGTGGTAAAATAAGTGTAACCTAGAGGACTTTGCCTTTCATATAAGCCACTTCTGATACCAAATGATCAACTAGAAGTCAAGTTATTATTTGCTGTTCCTAAAACCTAGATAGGCTACAGGACTTTTGTCAGATAGTGTATATTTGTCCATTGCCAAAACCATACCTGTACAACATAAGACCAGTTTTGTGTTCCGGGTATATTACTTAGCTGAATCGGTGAAAAAAATAAAGCTACCAGACTGTCAATGAAACCAAAACACATTCTATTCTTATTCCTCTGCTCTTTTTACCACAGTATACTCCGCTGAAAAAGACAGCAAGATGGTAAGGAATGTTTTGATCAGTGTTGGGTAAGTTACTTTAAAAAAGTAATTAATTACTAATTACTAAATCAATATTGTATTTAAAATACTTTTCTAATTACTGTGTCTGAAAAGTAACTTAATTACTCAATAAGTAACTTGACTAAATACTTCTTGAAATCTCTATAAACCTTGAGTGGACAAATAATAAAAATGTAACTCTGTAAATAATAAATACTTAGATAAAACATATGAGTCAAACATGAAATAGTTTAGCCTTTTAGTTTTCTGAATCATCTTTATTATATTCTATAAAAAAACTATAATAATTACATGCATAATAATTTTTAGTATGCAATGTAACCTTCTTAAATATTATATATCTATCGATCAGGCAGGATCAGGCAATCTTTACAAAAAAAGCATTATTTTTGGCGGTATTAGAATGAAAGCCCGTGCAGTATGATCGGAAGTGGACAAAAGGCTTAAGATTTATACGGCATGTTTTTGAACTGGATTGTGTCTCTCTCGTTTACCTGTGATCCGATCGAGCAAAAGGTGTCTTATTACTCTGTAAACAGAGCAGCATCAGTCATGTTAAATTCGCCGACTCCCTCTGTCACATCTGCGTAGTTATACTAGCCTTTCTCATAGTAATCTTCATGAACCAGCCCATGTAAGGTGCCCGATAGCCTTGAAAAAGCCGCTCTACAGCACGCAGGCGCGCAATGAGGAAAAATAAATTGATTAATACTGTAATGTTCTTGTCTGGGAATATTTTCATTTCGTAAAACAGCCACTCGCTTCAGCTGAGTCCGACATCTTCTGCTTTATGACTAGCAGCAAACTACTTTTACCTTTAGAACATAAATTAATAAAATTGTGTAAGATTATTCAGCGAGTTTAATTATTTTACAATGTAACGCAGGTACATTGTAAGTAACTGTAATTAAAATACCTAAAAATGAACAGTAATTAGTTACTTTACTTTTTCAGTGGAAAAGTAATTTAATTACAGTAACGCGTAATTAAAGTTACTTAGTTACGTAGTTACTTAGTAACGCGTTACACTCAACACTGGTTTTGATGCTGGTTTACTGATTGAGACCAGCAGCAAGACCAGCATTAAAACCAGTATTAAAACCAGCGTTAAAACACACCTTACCAGCATCTGTTGTATTTCCAGCAGTATAGTTTAGCAGAATAAGTCTAGTTTTTCATTTCTGACTGAATCTGTCAACAAGAGTCGCGGTAAACATCATAATCTACAAGCCTGACTGCTTTATTTATCTTCTTAAGGGTGGGGAGATGATGACGGCGGTGAACTACACGAAGCCAGGTATCCAGATATCATCTAAACACCGCCGTCCTGCAATTTCCCAGCGATTTGCCGGAAAATGGATCTGTTTTGCAGCAAACCATCTAGAGCAAACAACCACTCCGGCTACTTGAATCAGCTCTAAATGATGTTTCCTCCTTCATTTGCCTGCTTAAAGGACATATTTTTTACTCTCTCTCTCTCTCTCTCTCTCTCTCTCTCTCTCTGCATTTCTCAGCATGCACTTTTTCAGTGTTTCCCCCAGAGGTTAGAGCTGGTGAAACTTATTACCGTGTTCTGCCTGCACATTTTCTGCGGTCAGTGATTTCCGCTGTCCTCCAGCTCTACTGTTGTCTATTATGTATCAGCGGTGGGTTTTTTCCAGCACCGTTATTTTCACCGCCGGCTGGGGGTCTGTTTGTGTTACGACGCCAATTTTGATCCAGGACTGACATTTCTTCGCTCGGAGGGAGGAGATTGTTGTGTCTAATGTTGCGAAGTCCGGTTGTTCCCTGAGGGGAAAACACACAGACACGTGGATAAATCCCACATATTATTCGTGATAAAGTGAGACGGAGTGACTTTAGGGCGTTTGTGGCATCATCTCGCCATCGGTGCAGTTCTTAGACGTTATTTCTGACACACAGTTCATCATGTACATGATAAATGAATCACAGATGAATGTTCAATTGAATATTTTTATCCATTTCTCAGTGAATATGGACATTGTATTTTTGGTGCATTTAAACAAAGCCAGTTACTCTGCCCGACGTGTGAAGTGGCCGATGTACCGGTCAGTTGTGGTAAAGAAGGAGCTGAGCCAAAAGGCAAAGCTATCAATTTACTGGTCAATCTACGCTCTTAGTTCTAAGTATAGTACTTCCTATAAATTACTAAAGTATTTTTGGCCTCAGCATCAGAATTAATGTTACTGCATCTTAACATGTACTTCTCAAGGTATGGTCACGAGGAATCCTGCTTCAGATTTAACTCCGCTCTCTCAGTCATCTTTCCATAAATCAAGTTTCTCATAGCCTAATTGGTTGGAACAATAGGTGGCAGTAACACACCAAAAAATTTGTTGTCGACCACCAAAAAATATGAAGAAATCGTCATTCTCGCCATCATAAATCTAGAATCTAACCAATAGGCTCATGTCATATACAGTACAGACGCATTTCTTAATAATTGGCCTACTATGAATTAAAAACATTAACATATGCTGTATATTTTGTTTTCACAAGCTTTGGAGACGTAACATAAATTCCGCCTTTAAATAACAGGTCACATATATCTTTTGTCATGATTCAGTTCAATTCAATTCACCTTTATTTCTATAGCGCTTTTACAATGTAGATTGTGTCAAAGCAGCTTCACGTAGAAGTTCTGAAACTGAGTCAGTTTTTAGAGTTTAGCTCAGTTCAGTGTGGTTTAATTTTCACTGCTGAAAGTCCAAACACTGAAGAGCAAATCCTTTGATGCGCAGCTCCACAAGTCCTGAACCATGCAAGCCAGTGGCGACAGCGTCGAGGAACAAACTTCACCAATTGACCAAAGTGAAGGAAATAAAACTTGAGAGAAACCTGGCTCAGTTGGGCACAACCATTTCTCCTATGGCCAAACCTCTTGTGCAGAGCTGCAAGCTAGGATACGGCCTGGTCCAGGATTATGGAAACCTTAGGAATAATAAAAACAGACTAACATAAGCGCAGATGCCGTTCAAATTATATTGTCTTTTGGGAAGTGTTCCCTGCTCCAGTTGCCCTAGATAATGCAGACTAACAATCCTTTAGAGCAGGGGTGCCTAAACGTTTTCTAATGAAGGGCCAGAAACCAACCGTGATTGTGGCTAGAGGGCAGGAAGGTAAATATTATTGCCATGGGTAATTTCCTACACTGTAAAAAAAAATCCATAATTTTACGGTTTATTTCCGGCAGCTGGGGTAAATAATATTTCAAAAAAACTAGAAAAAAATTGCTTCACATGAACTAATACAGCATCATCCTTTAACATTTAATGATGAACTTATTACAGTAAATACAAAAACGATCTAATTTATAACAGAATGGAGATACACTGGTTTGTGCCTTTATTTGCTCATTGATGTTTTCTGCATAGTCATCTGTCGAGTTGTTTACATTTTAAGAATCAGATTCATTTACAACATTTAATTGAAACATTTCGTTTTTAAGTTTGCTGTTTTTGTAGCTCAACTATAAAACAAACAAAAAGGTTATGTCAAATTAGAAATGACGATCTCTTTTAAAGGCATTCCACCCAACCCTCTCCATTCTTCTCACTCTCTCCTCAGATGAGATGGTGGGCCAAATCAAAGGTTACAATGGGCCAAATTTGGCCCGCGGGCCCTACTTTGCGCATCTCTGCTTTAGAGGATTTGGATTTCAAAAGCATTTGTGTTTTATGTGTATAATCTAGTTTTAAACTGACTGAGTGTGTCTGCTTCCTGAACTGTGCTAGGAAGGCTGTTCCAGAGTTTAGGTGCCAGATACGAGAAAGATCTACCACCTATAGTTGATTTTGATATTCTGGCAATAATCATTTGTCCAGAATTAATTGATCGTAGTGGACATGGTGGGCTTTAATACACTAGGAGTTCCCTCAAATACTGGGGAGCTAAGCCGTTCAAAATTTTTTTAATTATACGATATTTAATAGGGAGCCAATGCAATGATGAAAGGAACTGGAGTAATATGATCATACTTCTGTTCTAGAAAGCGTTCTAGCAGCTGCATTTTAAACTAGCTGAAGTTTGTTAATTAGGCCAACAAGGCTATCCACGGCTGTGTTCAAAATGGCATAAATGTTTTCAAAGTGCACTACGAAGGGAATGCAATTGTCAACATGAAGATCGCTAAAACTGAACCGTGAAAATACTTTGAAAGCAAATTAAGAGAGATGATTTTAATGTTTAAACGTTGGAACATTCGAAAGAAATAGGACATAGGGGGAATAACTGGGAATAGAACACAACCAGGAACTATGCTTCTAGCCACAGCTCTATGGACTGATTTCACGCGGCCGCCATTTTAGACAGCGAAATCGAGGCTGCGGTGGGAAGAAACCTTATCAGCAATGAGTAAGTGACATAAATGTATACTTTCACCCACCGTCTGAGTGACCTGAAGGTCCATTATGAATAAATAGTGAAAATAAAAAGGGATATCAGACCTCATTTTCAGCCTAGTTAAGGAAAATGGCACTAGTTAGCTAACATTTTCTTTCCCAAACACACGTTTTAGATGCCATTTATCAAACTCAAGTTAATGAACTGCTTATTTTGCTATATTAGACTCGTCACCATACAAAATATCGGTTCTGAAATGTAAAAAAAACTCAGTTTCCCATAACATTTAAGGCAGTGTTGATGGCGTTCTTAAACACCGCTGATTTGCCATTGTGTTCACGTGCTCAAAAGAAATGACTGTGATTGGCCGTGACGGTCAAATGTTCACCGCACTTGTAACACTTCGCTGATGTTTACCGAGTGGAAACACAGATGAGCGATCTGCTTGATAAGTCGACTGATCTTCACGACTTTAAAACGATCCAGCGTCCGTCTATCTGTGTTTGCAATCTTTAAAGAGTGGTTAAATGTTAGCGGGAAATGAACATTTTTAAAACTTCAGTAGTGGGACAACACTATTACAGACAACAAAGGGGTGTGCTACAGAGGACTGCAGTGTTTTATCTCTCACCGGGTTACATAGGATGAAGCAGGGAAGCCCCCACAATGTTTATCTGCTGCCATGAACTGAAGTCTAGGAGGAGTCTTAAGCGTATTACTCTGACAGTGACGTTGTTTGATACCTAATATGCTTTTAATTGTTTAAATTAAACTTAACAGAATGATATTAAAGTGATGTTTACACCATTTCTGCATTTTGAAACAGCTGGAGGTTTGTAGTACACAGCATGTTGATGCAATGTTTACAGTGCTGATCCTATACTTCCGGATTTCTTCCCACAGCCTCGCTTTCGTGTTTTAAAATGGCGCCCATGTGAAATAAGTGTATAGGTGTAGTTGCAAGCATACAAGTTTGCGACACAGTTTGTGAATGTTCATTGGAACGATGGATTTGGGTAATGCCAAATCAACAAACAACAGAACTTGCAACCTTAGTTGGCTAACGATGGTTTTTGGAAATGCACCCCTGGTCATGACCTAAAACTGACATCTAACTAGAGAGCAAAATAAACAGGCTTATGAATAATTAAACTGGAAATGCTTCCCATATACTGAATAAAATAATATATATATAATTTTGTACAGTAATATATAACTCTTTGTTGCCAGATGTTAATTGTTTCACACAATTGAGAGCTAAAGATAAATATATCTACATTAAAAAAAAAAAAACATAAAATCATTTACTGAATAGGCATAATTAGTCCAATTTAACGATGTAATTATGTTCTGCTGTTGTTTCACTGATTTTCTGTCAGTCAAATTGGAGTTTAACATCCTGTGAGATTAATTCAATAAACCCTGGAGCTGAAAAAGAGGCAGATATAGTTTATGAATTGTGTGTGTCTGATATGTAGTGCATTGATTCATGTAAAGACAACAACAGCCTCTGCATTCATGCATTAGTGTGTGTTTTTCCTCCCCATCAGAATGAATGTGGACTGTGTGTTTCCTCCAGCTCAGAGAAACAGAGCACTTCATCACAGATAAACACATCTGATGCCCGAGAGCCAAACACAGGTGAGTTTTTCTCTTTAAAGAGGTCACAGGTTTATTTTTCCCCACAGACTCCACTTATAATGCTGCTCCAGTGTGTTTTGCATTGAAACAGTCAGAAATGTTGATTCCAATGCACAAACTGTGTACATGGGTTCAGTTTTACTTTATTAATTATGAGATTATAGTTTTATTTGCAAATATTTAGAATTTGATATTTTTTGTTCTAATTTTTACTGTAATTTCACCACTGTAATTTGAGGTAGCTACAATGTAACACAATGTAACGATGCATAAATGTATCCCCTGAAAAGTAATTATGATGGCAGTACCTCCTTTTTAAATGTATTTATTTATTTATTTACTTACTGTATTTATTTATTTATTATTATTATTATTATTTTTCATTATAATTTCATTATTATGATTTCTTTATGTATTTCCCTATCTGTAAGGGATCACATTGTTGGGGAAGGGGTCGTTCTGTAAAAAAATATTTTGAAAAAAATTAAATAAAAAGTTTAAAAAAAATAAATAAATAAATTTGCAGTAATTTGTATACATACAAATATATGAAGGAGACTGGAAGAAGTGTGGACCAAAATCACACCAGAGCAGTGTGAGAAACTATTGCTGTCCTGTGGCCGCAGATGTACTGAAGTCATTCAGAGCAGAGGCCTGTACACTTGCTACTCATTGCTGACTGTTGTAACCTTCAGAAAATGTTGTTGTAATCTTTTTCCATGCTACAGTCGTTGATGTTCTCTAATTTTGATCAGTGTGTTTACTGCAAAATAATGTTTTTGTTGAAATGTCTTAGTTATTTTGTGGAAAAGGTGTTCTGGTAGCATGGTATAGATGGGACAAAAACTACACCTGTTGCGCAGTAAAGATGACATTATTTCAGAATAGTTCAACTGTTTATAAATTGATCTCTAATTTTGATCGCCAGTATATACAGAAGTTTCATCTGCTATAAGGGTTAAAACAACACATTGATTAACCTGGTTCGTTGGAATAAACACAGCATATGAGGAAAACTCGTTGCAGGGCGAGAGGGGAGTCCGAGTTCAGGTAGGTCTCGAGAACTCCCCCGCTTGGCGAATGTAGATTATGAATGGCTCTGGAGTGTATGCTGAATTCTACGCTTATCTATGATGTCAATTTAGTTTGCCAATTTAGAAATGCCGACTTGGCCAGGTAAGATCTGAGCCAGTGACATTCTTGCTGTGAGGCAATGGTGCTAACCATTGGGCCTTCCTGCTGCCCTGATGGGGAAAGGGGAGGAGTAGTGGTGGAAGGGGGGATTCTTCAAGATGAAGATGGCTAAGGTAAGATACTCTGGTTATTTATAGTAATTTAGGAATCGTCTGATTGATGAATCATGCATTAGCTAATGAGGACCAGCTGCTATCAATCATAAGCGCGTGCTCCTCTTGAAATTAGTCTATAAAATAAACTTCATTAATTTGTACAACGAAATCGTACATCTGGCAGGATGTCCGCTTGTGACTAGCGTGTGACCCGGGAGTCATTCAACATTCTCGTGAGGGAATTCAAGAGTTCACTCTTAGCTGATGATTGATGATAAAGCGTATTTGGCATGCTGTCCCAGGAGAGAGCCCTGAGCTCAGAATATCCTCGAGCCCGGGGCTCCCTCCTGTTTAAAGGGCGAGAGGAGAGTTTGAGCTCAGGTAAGTCTCGAGAACTCCCCCCGCTTGTGAACGGGCTGAGATATATCTGACTAGAGTTGCCTTAAGAGGCCATTTAAAGTAGTCGATTTACTTATGTTGTATGTTTTTTGGACGGTGGGAGGAAACCGGAGAACCCGGGGAAAACCCACGCGAACACGGGGAAAACATGCAAACTCCACACAGAAACGCCGACTAGCTCGGGGAGAGGCTGAACCATCTGCGTTCTTGCTGTGAGGCAACAGTGCTAACCTCAGGGCCACCGTGCCGCCCTATCAGAGAAGGGGAGGAGTTGGGGTGGAAGGGGGGATTCTTCAAGACGAAGATGGCTAAGGTAAGATACTATGGTTATTTATAGTAATTTAGGAATCGTCTGATTGATGAATCATGCATTAGCTAATGAGGACCAGCTGCTATCAATCATAAGCGCGTGCTCCTCTCGAAATTAGTCTATAAAAATAAACTTCATTAATTTGTACAACGAAATCGTACATCTGGCAGGATGTCCGCTTGTGACTAGCGCATGTCCGGGGAGTCATTTTACATTCTCGTGAGGGAATTCAAGAGTTCACTCTTAGCTGATGATTGATAATAAAGCGTATTTGGCATGCTGTCCCGGGAGAGAACCCTGAGCTCAAAATATCCTTGAGCCCGGGGCTCCCTCCCGTTAAAGGGCGAGAGGACAGTTTGAGCTCAGGTAAGTCTCGAGAACTCCCCCCGCTTGTGAACGTGCTGAGATATATCTGACTAGGTTGCCTTAAGAGACTATTTAAAGTAGTAGACTTATGTTGTATGTTTTTTGGATGGTGGGAGGAAACCAGAGAACCCGGGAAAAAACCCTCGCGAACACAGGGAAAACATGCAAACTCCACACGGAAATGCCGACTAGCTCAGGGAGAGGCTGAACTATCGGCGTTCTTGCTGTGAGGCAACAGTGCTAACCACTGGGCCACCGTGTCGCCCTATCAGAGAAGGGAAGGAGTTGGGGTGGAAGGGGGGATTCTTCAAGACGAAGATGACTGGAGCTCTGGTAATTTATAGTGTACCAGGATTCGTCTGATTGGTGCAATATGCTGAGCTGATATGGTACCAGCCGTGATCAATCATAAGCACGTGATCCTCTCAAAATTTAGTTTATAAATAAACCCCACTCAGTTCAATTTCCTGCTGAAAATCCTGCAAAGCCTCATTGTTGTGTGAGTTGATGATTTACAAAGTTGGGTGAAGGATCTTTCGAACATCTGCACACAAAGTCTTGGTGCAAATACTCGAGTCGATTGGCTATTCTGTGATGGTATAAGCTGTTGAGTCAGGTCTAAATGACTGAGACAATGTGGCGCCCAATTTTCAAGCCTGATTCGAACAGGTTTTAAAATTCTGCAACATCTTTTGCAGTGAGTTCTCACATTACTTTATGATGAACGAAGTGGCCTTAAACACCCAGCATGCACAAGACGTCAACACTACGTCAGATTGACGTACCCCAATATTGTTTTGTTTGGAAAGGAAAATCAGATTGTCATCATATGTGTGTTAAGATTTGTATAAGAAACTACAGTACGTTCATTAGTAAAATTGTAACATCAAGCTGGCTGAATTGAACATGTGAATGTGAATATAACATACGTTTATTCTCTTTGTTGTAGTTTTACCAAAACGAAAGATCAGGTTTGCACTTTCTTCTTGTGCTTGAATATTAAAATGACCCTCCTATGAGTTGCCAGTCACTGCAATGGCGCTCAGCCAATTTGAGTTCGAGACCCCTGCTCTAAATGTGACTGGAGGAATACGAACTTTGCCCCAACCTTGCCAGAACATTCTGACAATGTTCTCTCTCAGCTGCTTTTTTTTTGCTCTGACGATTTTGTTTTATTTCCAGCATTAATTGATAACAAGATATGTGTTGTGTTGAGCGACTGAAGCGACAGACTCGTTCCTCCAGTGGATTTGAATAACATATGAGGCGTGTGTTTTTTCCTCCAACACTCCTGAAGGGAAAGAAACAGCAGCGTTGTCTTCAAAAGCAGACACACATTAAAGACTTGTGCATGTTCTGCTCTGCTTGACTGACTGAGGGTATGAAATGAAGATTCACACCAACACAATAAACACACGTGGAGACGTCTGATAGGGTTATTAGAAAATGCATGTTTGTTTGAAACACATTGTGGAACCGATGATAACAGCACCTTCAGCTAAACTATTTTTTTAAGAGTTTGGATTAAAGTGCAGCGTTTTTATTGACATTTACAGATTTTCATTCATTCATTTTCCTTCGGCATAGTCTCTATTTCAGAGGTTATGTTTGGAGTGTTAGGGAAACACGAGCACCCAGAGGAAACCTACGCCAACATGGGGAGAACATGCAAATTCCACACAGAAATGCCAAATTACACAGCCTGGACTCGAACCAGTGACTTTCTTGCTGTGAGGTGACCGTACTAACCACTAAGCCACCATGCCACCCCCTTGTATTTCAAGCATCTCTAAAACTGCATTTTTTTCATCTTAAAAATGTTGCTAAACTTCGACATTTGCTATCAATGTCTGATGCGGAAAAGCTCATTCATGCTTTCATGACGTCTCGATTAGATTATTGTAATGCATTACTAGGCGGCTGCCCTGTTGGCCTAATTAACAAACTTCAGCTAGTTCAAAATGCAGCTGCTAGAGTGCTTTCTAGAACAAAGAAATATGATCATAGTACTCCAGTTCTTTCATCATTGCATTGGCTGCATCTTGTGTCTGAATAATGTGCAGGTTAGTGTATACTCCATCAGCTGTTTTAGTGTCAGGTTTGTGTTTTTAACTGTTTGTCTCCATCTTGTGTCTGAATAATGCGCAGGTTAGTGTATACTCCATCAGCTGTCTTAATATCAGCTTTGTGTTTTTGACTGTTTGTCTCCATCTTGTGTCTGAATAATGTGCAGGAGTGTATACTCCATCAGCTGTTTTAGTGTCAGCTTTGTCTTTTTGACTGTGTCTCCATCTTGTGTCTGAATAATGCGCAGGTTAGTGTATACTCCATCAGCTGTTTCTGTCAGCTTTGTGTTTTTGACTGTGTGTCTCCATCTTGTGTCTGAATAATGCGCAGGTTAGTGTATACTCGATCAGCTGTTTTTAGCGTCAGCTTTGTGTTTTTGACTGTTTGTCTCCATCTTGTGTCTGAATAATGCACAGGTTAGTGTATACTCCATCAGCTGTTTTAGTTTCTATCAGTTTTGTGTTTTTGACTGTCTCCATCTTGTGTTTGAATAATGTGCAGGCTAGTGTATACTGTATCAGCTGTTTTAGTGTCAGCTTTATGTTTTTGACTGTTTGTCTCCATCTTGTGTCTGAATAATGCGCAGGTTAGTGTATACTCCATCAGCTGTTTTAGTGTCTATCAGCTTTGTGTTTTTGACTGTTTGTCTCCATCTAGTGTCTGAATAATGTGCAGGTTAGTGTATACTCGATCAGCTGTTTTAGTGTCAGCTTTGTCTTTTTGACTGTGTGTCTCCATCTTGTGTCTGAATAATGCGCAGGTTAGTGTATACTCCATCAGCTGTTTTAGTGTCAGCTTTATGTTTTTGACTGTTTGTCTCCATCTTGTGTCTGAATAATGCGCAGGTTAGTGTATACTCCATCAGCTGTTTTAGTGTCAGCTTTGTGTTTTTGACTGCGTGTCTCCATCTTGTGTCTGAATAATGCGCAGGTTAGTGTATACTCCATCAGCTGTTTCTGTCAGCTTTGCATTTCTGACTGTTTGGCACCATTTTGTGTACCCCAGCATTTATTTACAGTGTATGAACGGGCCTTTATGCTACAAGCTGAAAGCATCACAGAACATACTGTATATTTTCCTACCAGATCTGTGGCACTCGGGGATCCCACATCTGACGCTCATCCATCAATCGCTGTTTAACCCCAGTGTAAAGCGTCAGATTAACATGAACACACATTTCTCCAACATCAGCAGAGACTTCACGGTTCACAGCCGGAGCATCTACAACAGAGGAAAGCCAAGAAACGGATGAAAGCAGCGGCTCAGGAAGAAAACAGCAGGAGACCTGAGACTAAACTCCAGGCAGCAAATCACACTTTTAGCAAATGAGTTGCAATTGCCTGAATTTGCCATGTTTTTGCAGAAAAGTGCATTATGCAGCAGGTCATTTGAGGGCATGCGGGTTCATGCTGATAGCTGACGTGTGGAACTACAAGAGCTGAGCTAAAACACACTTATTATAATTTTTTTTCTTTAGCTTTTAAGCATGTGTTGTAAGCTAATGTACAGCTGACGTTAAAATTATTCGCCCTCCTGTAAATTTCCTTAAATATTTGCCGAATTTTATTTAAAGAGGACCTATGATGAAAATCATCTTTTCTAAGCAGTTTGGACAGAGCTTTGTGTAGGTATAGTGTGTCCACAGTCATATCGGAGTGATATAAAGACAATAAGTCTCTTTTTTAAAATGTCCCGACGTTAAAATAGGATCCAAATCCCTCCCATTTTGAAGCCGACCGCAATGTGATATAGAAGTGCGGTTTCCCCGCCCATCGATTTGATTGACAGCGGCGTATTAACATGTCGACATCCATACAGCAGTGGATATTAATGTGTATTCTGTCACGCTTGTGTGCAAAGTTAAACGTGTGCGATGTGTGTGTCTGCTGTGTATGACATTGTGCACGAGACTCATCGACTCATTAACTCCACAACAAACCCATCAAATAATCATTGGGAAAGTTCTTACTGTAGTATTTCTCACAAACGTTACGTGAGATCTGCTTCCTTCACGTCTGTCACTGTGCTGATTATCTGACGCAGCCGAGGCGGAGATTGAGGCACACTCTGACAGGCGCTTGGGACATACTTGTCAACATTGGGATGTGAAAATAAGTGATAGGCCCACCATAATAAGGGATAACACCCCCAAAAACAAAAAATAAAATATGTTCTTCTGGAGCTGTTAAACTGTAAATAAATGGTTAAACGGTTAGTATGATTTTTTTCAAATATTATTTACAAAAGAAAATGTAATAGTATACATCAGCAAACAGTTTAGCTTCATAAAACGAACTATTATAAAGAAACAGAATCAAGTTATCAAATCTCATAAATCAAATCTCCCTGTATAGCTCACACATTCTGAATAAAGAGCAACAAATTAATTTATTATTTATTTAGATTTTTTTTGATTACGTTAAATAACAGAGGTGTCACTTTAACAATGCACACATCTAACGTTATAATGAAAGCATTCGAATGCTTTCCTGACGTTTTATGCTCATTTAGGACAATATTAGTTGTGTTTGGAAAAAAAAAACTATCAAGATCGACATCTTTAGCTGTTATTATTAATTATGTGTGTATGTCTGTTCAAACACGCACCCAAAACCCAGACTTTTGCTGCACTTCAAATCGCATGTACAGAATCCGTTTGGGAAACAGCGTCTGTTTATCACTATGGAGCGCGTCAGCTGACAGTCACGCACCGCTTTATGACTGTTTTGAGGATTACACAGGAGGAGCGATGGCACCTGTAATGAAAAGGAAAGGGAATCCCGCTGTTTTATATTTATTTCAAAGTGTTTCATGCCTAAATAAACCAAAAGCACAGAACTGGCTCACATTTAAGAGCAAGGGGCGGCCCCTGGTGGTTTGGCGGTATGGGTTGTGTATAGGGAGGATCGGCTCTTTAATGTTTATTGCCACCCTTCAGAGAAAGACTGAAAATACGGGAGAAATACGGGAAAACACCTTTATGGGATGATAGCGGGATAGAACTGTAAAATACGGGAGAATCCCTGGAAAAACGGGAGGGTTGACAGGTATGGAATGGCGAGTGGGGAGAACAAGCATTAAAGGCACAGGCAACAAAAACAGCTACATAGTGTTTAGAGCAGAGATGCCCAAAGTAGGGCCTGCCGGCCAAAGTTGGCCCATAGTAACCTATGATTTGGCCCATCATCCCATCTGAGAAGGGATTTAGAATGAAGTTTGCTGCAAAAACCTTCAACAGAGATCGTCATTTCTAATTTAAAATAACCTTTTGTTTAATTGTTGAGCTTTTTTGTTTAAATGTAAATACTCTCACTAGAAGATTGAGGACAATATACAGTACTAGACATCATGAGCAAATCAAGGCAAAGGCAGCTTGACTCATCAAACAACATTGTGTTTTAAATGTGTTTGTTTACGTTTTTATTGTAGGAAGTTTATTAGAATATATATATATTCTATATATATATATTATATATATATATAATTTATTTATTTTTTTATAATTAATAATATGATCAAAGTAATTTTTTCTATTTATTTTTCAATATTAGTAAAATAGGAAATTAGCATTTAATAGTTTTGGTATATTTAACATCGGCCCACCTCCCTCAATCAAGTTGGTTTTCGGCCCTTCGTATGAAAAAGTTTGGGCACCCCTGGTTTAGAGCTAAAAAAAATTCCCAACGTTCTGAAAGGTTTAATAAATAATAACAAAAGACATATTAAATCTTGAAAAAGGGGTAAAATAGGTGTGCTTTAATGGAGCAAGAAATTTTTCACAGTATTTCCTACAATATGTTTTTTTTCTGGAGAAAGTCTTATTTGTTTTATTTCGGCTAGAATAAAAGCAGTTTTTATTTATTTATTTTTACTATTTTAAGGTCAATATTATTAGCCCCCTTAAGCTACTGTATATGTGATTTGTATTGTCTACAGAACAAACCACTGCTCTACAATGACTTGCCTAATTAACCTAGTTAAGCCTTTAAATGTCACTTTAAGCTGAATACTAGTGTCAATTATTATTTACTGTCATCATGGCAAAGCTAAAATAAATCAGTGATTAGAAATGAGTTAAGGGTGGTTCATAATTCTGAATTCAACTGTATTGGGGCTCTTTGTACGTATTTTGAGTGTTTATGTACAGCACTTTTGTACCTATTGTGGTTGTTTGAATTAAAGTTGAGTTGAGAGTAAAAACAAAATGTTAAAACAGAGACGGGAGAACATCAGAGTGGATCCTGCTGGACCTCCTGCAGGAGAAGCACTCATTTTTATCATATTTTATTAAACCGACAGATATGATGAAACAGAAAGCAGAAGACAAGCATCATGCAAGACTCGATAAATGTGTCTTATACTCAAACTTGTGTATTTCAAACCTCATGACATTAATGCATCATTTTAATGCAACACAGAAAAGTGATGACAGAAACTGAATTGAACTAAAAAAATCTGGATAAATGGTTAAGGCTAAGGTAAATATTATTAATAAGATTAATATAAACTAGGTTAACATTATATTTTATTATAAACTAAGACTATATAAAAACGATTAATAAAAACTAAGGTGAATATTTTTTAAAAATAAGGTTAATATATTTTTATTAATCTTACGTTTTGTGTATTGTATAATTTTGATGTTTAATTTTTTTAATTTTAAATTAATGTAATTTTGTCTTTTTAAATATTTAAACAAATATAATATCTTAAAACTGTATATTTTTATATTAATAATATAATAATATGATATCATAAATATATATTTTTGTGTTATTAATAACATAAATGTCAATATATTTGTTTTTTCAAACATTTAAATAAACATCGTAATATATCTTTTTCAATATTAATAGTAAAGATATGGTAATATAAATACAAATGATCTTTATTTATTTATTTATGTTTGTTTTCTTTATTTTAATACATCAAGAAACATTTGCTTTGCATCTAGATGAAACAAGTCAAAGTTTCGTACCTAATTTAAGTTTACATTTAGTTTATACTTAAATCCTTTTTACAAGAATACCCCTCGTGTTCATTTTAATGTATATATATATATATATATATATATATATACATATTTGTATTTTACTGTTTACTGTATTTCTATAGCATTTTTATTTCTTATGAAACATATAAACCTATATACACTCACCAGCCACTTTATTAGGTACATCTTTCCATGACCAGGTTGGAGCCCCCTTTGCCTTCAGAACTGCCTTATAGATTCAACAAGGTACTGGGAAAATTTTGGTCCATATTAACACGAAAGCATCATGCAGTTGCTGCAGATTTGTCAGCTGCACATCCATTTAAATAGACAAATACATAAATAAATAAATACTTACTTCTTTTAGTTTTTCTGTTAGCTATAAAGCTAATTAATATCTGATGTGTATCTCCCGTTCCACCACGTCTCAAAGGTGCTCTATTGTATTGAGTTCTGGTGACTGTGGAGGCCATTTGAGTACAGTGCATTCACTGTTATGTTCAAGAAACCAGTCTGAGATGACTTACGCTTTATGGTGCGTTATTCTGCTGGAAGTAGCCATCAGAAGATGAGTACACTGTGGTCATAAAGGGATGGACATGGTCAGCAGCAATACTCAAGTAGGCCGTGGCGTTGACACGATGCTCAATTGGTAATAATGGGCCCAAAGTGTGGCAAGAAAATATCCCCGACACCATTACACCACCACCACCACCATCCTGAACCGTTGATACAAGGCAGGATGGATCCATGCTTTCATGTTGTTAATGTCAAATTCTGAGCCGACAATCTGAATGTGGCAGCAGAAATGGAGCCTCATCAGACCAGGCGACGTTTCTCCAATCTTCTATTGTCCAGTGTTGGTGAGCCTGTGTGAATTGTAGCCTCAGTTTCCTGTTCTTAGCTGACAGGAGCGGCACCCGGTGTGGTCTTCTGCTGCTGTAGCCCACCCGCCTCAAGGTTGGACGTGTTGTGCATCATTGTAACGAGTGCTTATTTGAGTTACTGTTGCCTTTCTATCAGCTGGAACCAGTCTGGCCATTCTCCTCTGACCTCTGGCAGCAACAAGGCATTTGCGCCCACAGAACTGCAGCTCACTGGATATTTCCTCTTGTTCGGACCATTCTCTGTAAACCCTAGAGATGGGTGTGTGTGAAAATCCCAGTAGATCAGCAGTTCCTGAAATACTCAGACCAGCCCGTCTAGCAACAACCATGCCACGTTCAGAGTTACTTAAATCACCTTTCTCCTCCATTCTGATGCTCGGTCTGAACTGCAGCAGATCGTCTTGATCATATCTACACGCCTAAATGCACTGAGTTCATGCCATGTGATTGGCTAAGTAGAAATTTGCACTAAGGAGCAGTTGGAGAGGTGTACCTAATAAAGTGGCCGGTGATCGTTAGTAACTTATAAACAGATAAACAACATAAATACAGATGTGTGTGTGTATAGTAGTTTTATTCAATGTTGTTCATTTCTTTTTTGTTAATGTTAACTACAGTATAGAAACCCTGGATATTACAGAAACAACCATGCAGCAGTTTTACACCGTGCCTCTGCTAAAATCTAAAGGGGTTATTCAAGGACATGATTATGTTATGGAGTTGCTCTTTGGTCTCACTTTTTTTCATTATTTTATTTATTTATTTATTTTGGTCTGGGTAAAATCACTTTCTGGAGGGTAAAATATCCTGACATTTCCATGAGTTTGGGATCATTGGACTGAGCTTTATGATCATGGAGTTTCTCCTCAGGCGATGAGCAGATCTGATGTCAAACATAAACGCACTGGGCTTTAATGACAACCTCACTTTTCCATCTTTTTTTATGGCTCCGGAAGAGTTTTCTTGTTTCTTTT
Organism: Danio albolineatus; assembly: GCA_903798035.1. Taxonomy (NCBI): domain Eukaryota; kingdom Metazoa; phylum Chordata; class Actinopteri; order Cypriniformes; family Danionidae; genus Danio; species Danio albolineatus. Next base: position 466,288 of record CAIGQQ010031581.1, read on the forward strand.
GCAGTGTTTGTGGGAAGACATTAAGTGTTTGGACATTAAGCCGCGTTTAATGTCTGAATGTCACGGCATGAGATGATAAAACGATGCTCGCGCTGAGATTTTATTCCTGAAACAATGGATTTCAGATACTCACAGTCAACATGAAGCTAAAATATTAATAGCAATGCGTGTTATTTCAAAGAAAAGTGTCTTTATGAAATTATCTAAGTAATAACTTGCTTTCGGAGAAAGCACGAGAGAAATTTGTAAAATAACAAAATTAACTATACTGAATTAAGTCTAATCACTACTGTCCCACTAATTCAAACATTTATGTCAAAATTGGATGGTTACACCAGCAAGCTGGCCAGCATCTACCATATAAAGGAGGAATTGAAGGGCGTAAAATTTACAAACCGATGGCTACCATCGATGAGGTTTGTTATCTGTATTTATGATGCTTGTAAATAATTTCCACTTTATTATGGTGTTTTTTCATTGTCTATACTTGGTGTCTCTTTTACCGAATGATACCATCTCAACTCGGAGAGCTTGCATTCTCAGAGCAAGTTCTGTGTATCTTAATGAAGACTATGAAAACCTCACGAAGGAATATACAGTAAGTGTTCTCAGGCAGTGAATATTTAAAGTACCACCACATAAATTCCCATTATATAGTCAAGGAGTATTAATACACAAAGTATATTTAACTTGGGGTTGTCAAAAGTACAGACATTGGTACCAGTCAGTACTGAAATTAAAACATTGTGATGATGCTGGCATTTCCTGGGGAAATTGAGCACAGTTAAGCAGATTCTCAAGCAGCTGATTGACCATAGTGTTCACATGCTCGACACGTGATTCTGATTGGCTATCATATTGCTTCACATTGTTTACAGAGTGCTTACACAGATTACATTCACACATTGTAGTTTTTGAAGATATGTCTCTTAGCAGATTCGTCTAAGCAGATATATTAAGGAACTGCATTAAGTGATTATCATTATTATTATTATTATTAAGTGAAAGATTATGGAATGGACAGTTGATACAAAATTCTCTAAATTTACAATCTGTGTTTTTGATGGAATTAAACTGACTGAAAAGTGTTACTGTTTTTGTGTTTTGTAGGACACAGACTTTGAAAAGTCTGAGAGAGAGACATGGCCAATACTGTCATTGGAATCTACATCGTCAGACTTGAAGGTGCAGAAGCCTGTGACTCATCATCAGATGTTGGACTGATTGTTGAGGGAGTGAAAGTGCTTCAGAACCTTGGCGATGTCACCAAGGCTTGTGCTCTTCTTTTGGGAGTCATATACAGCTTGAATATCAGTTATCCTTCAGACCTGAAATACACTTTTGAGTTTTTCCAGAAAGTGTTGCTGGGACTTGATGCGCATAAACTCTCACACAAAAGTTCTTAAGAACAAACTTGTTGGCTGATCGGTACATCATTCTGGACAAATGAAAGAAAAGGAGAAAGAAGCTTTTTTGTGACATTTAAATTGTTTCTGGTTTTAAAATTAGGGGCCAGTTTTAATGTTATCTTTGTTGATGGCACAAAAATTCTCCAAATGAGTTCTGAATGAGTTTAAATGGTTAAAATTGTTTGGTTATTTCCAATGATTAGAGGTCAATTTTAATCTTTTCTTTACTAATGGCTCGAACAATTTCAGATATTAAAAATTGAGCACTGTAGCAGCTTGTGGCATGCTGCCTGTCTTAAACTTTCCTGTTCTTTTTCCAAGTAAAATTTATTACTTGCAGTTGCACATAGTAAAAGAACATTTTGATCAATAGTAAACATTCTCTTTTTTTCATGGTTATTTTCTGTCTTTTTTTTTAAACAAACTGTTATTTTTGTGGTGGTTTTCATAAATAGAGGCCAGTTGTATTGTTTAACAATAGCTTAAACATTTTAAAATATAAGCAATTGAGCAATGTAAGATTTCGTGACAGTCTTGAAAAAAAATTCTTATAAAAGTTTATTTTGTAAATTTGCTCTTATTTTTTCTTACAATATTTGAAGGAAGTAGCACATTGTATGTTTACTAGTGACCAAAATGCTTTTACATTTTTTTTCAAACTGTTATTTGAACTTTTTGTGGATGTTTACAAAAATAAAGGCCAGTTTCAGTACTTTTACTATTGAATGTAACGATCAAAAATGGAGTTTAGCAGTATTTTAACATTCCATGTATTTATGAATTCATTAATTTTTCAAAGTAAGATTATTTCAAATTCTTGAAGCCTGTTGCACCTTAAAAGACCTTGTAAATGTTTACTTGTAAAGCCTTCGATGTTTTTGTGTATTTGTTTCAAAGCACCTGTGAAAATGTTGGGTTGTAGCAGTTGTGTGTTGCAAAACCTTGCAAAGAAAATAAATTCATTTTGTTTCTTAAAATATGTTTGATTATTTACGTTCTAGAAAAAAGAAAAATAAAGTGTTCACCTTACATACTGAAAGTTCATAATTCTAACATAACATTACTAAGTAAAATATACATGTAACTAAAATGTAATAATGACACATCTAAATGCATTGTATGTACTAAGAAATATTTAGTAAACTTTACCTGAATTTCTTTAGTTCATTCAACTATATTGTTACTTGTAGAAACTACTCAACACGGTTACGTGGAACCACTTGACACTCTTTATTTATGTAAGTCTAACAAATTATTTTTTTGAGTGTAGTGTATAGTGTGTCATTTGGGACGCAGCATATGAGATGTTGATGAGGAAAAAATATGGGGGGGTGGAGGGGGGTGGGGGGAGATAAATCTTGAACCTGCATACCCCTCAGTAAATGTGCAGTTGCTCCCCTAATCACAGTGTAACCAACATTCCAGTGTTATAATTAAACATAAGCATATATTCAGAGCATATGAGCTTCTAAATGGTTACCCAAACACAAAACACTCCCTAATACAACAGAAAATATACCCAGACAATCATCGCTAAATACATAAAGCAAAAAGGGAGTGCAGTTTAGCATTAATCAGCTAATAATCACATTAGGCGCTAACTTCACTTAGCGATTTCAAACAGACAAATCAAACTTCACAACAGTGATACAAAAACAAAGACTAAACTTTCTTACCACACTGGGAACAAGAAAATATCAGTTTTAGATTAGTTTACAGGTCCGCTGCACAAACAACATGAGTCACTCGCTTAGCATTGAGTACCTTTTTTGTGTGTGTGTTTTTTTTTATCCCAGAGTCCCATGCAATCTCCCGCATCGCTTTCTCTTAAAGGGGACAGAACCCAACACCCGCTTTCTCCGCTGATATTGTCAAAAACATACAGTCAGGAAGATAAGCTCAGGATGATTTGAATAGAACAGTTGGTTTCCTGATCTTCTTCTCAGATCAGAAAGTTTGCTTTAGCGCCTGACAGTTCTCGTGGTCTCACCTCGTAACATTTTCACAACAGTTCTCAGGGTTTGATATTATGGAGAGATTATCCATCCTTAACAAAGGTGTCTGGTGAACACAAAGAGGAGAGAATGTGTCGTACAGGTGGTTTGTCAAGCCCACTCACCTACACGGAGCACACTAAGAATCGCAAGATGTTTTCCTATAGACATAAGTGCTCAGAGGAGATGCATCGGCACACTCGCTAACAGCAGGTGGGAACGGGATGATGTCTGGTTTGTAACTGGTTGTTTGTGTGTCAGTAGAGCAGCTTCTGCGTTTCTCAGAGTCACAAACATCACAATCACAATCATTCACTGCGCTCAGATCTGCAGCCACAGACTCACTTCAAAGTCTGTTTCTCTGGCATATCAAACGCTCAGGCAGGAACAACCAGGAATATCAATTTCCAGAGCCGTCGCATTGTTTCCAGCACGAGTCTGGCTTCAGGATGCAATCATACAATACCATTCTCAATGTAATGATCATTTTGACATGAATCAATATAATTACTGCACTCTTCAAAAAAATCTAAGTACTATTTGTGAGCCTGAACTACAAAACAAGATTAAATTGCGACGAATGCATTTTCTGAAAGCTGAATAAATAAATTAATTCCTTTAAGATTGCATTTTTAGATTCTTGATCATTGCGATGTTCATTCATTCATTTTCTTTTCAGCTTAGTCCCTTTATTAATCTGGAGTCGCCACAACGGAATGAACCGCCAACTTATCCAGCATATGTTTTATGCAAACCGGGGAAACCGGAACCCCCGGAGGAAACCCATGCCAACACGGGCAGAACATGCAAACTCCATACAGGAATGCCAACTGGCCCAGCCGAGGCTCGAACCAGCAACCTTCTTGCTGTGAGGCGATCGTGCTACCAACTGTGCCACTATGACACCTTTGCGATGAGTTTATTCATTCATTCATTTTCTTGTCGGCTTAGTCCATTTATTGACCTGGGGTTGCCACTGCGGAATGAACCATCAACTAATCCAGCATATGTTTTACGCAGCGGATGCCCTTTCAGCTGCAACCCATCACTGGGAAACACCCATACACACTCATTCACACTCCTACACTACAGACAATTTAGCTTACCCAATTCACCTGTACCACATGTGATTAGACAGTGAGGGAAACCAGAGCACCCGGAAAAAACCCACGTCAACACAGGGAGAACAAGCTAACTCCACTTAGAAATGCCAACTGACCCAAAAATTAGTTTCTTATGATCATATTAGAGTGATTTCTAAAGGATCATGTGACACTTAAGACTAGTGTAACATACCGGTTGGGGATAACGGAGATGAGGATGTTTTTTTAAGAGATTAGTCAGGCAAGCAATGGTCAAAATGATTAAACAGGAGTATACGGAAATCTAAAAGCATAGTCAGAAGCAGGCAAATGATCATGGTAGGGGGCAAAAACAACACGGAGGATAAACAAAACATGGGTCAAAAAACATGACACGGCAAGACCGTTTAAATATGTTACAAACAACAAGACTCAGCAATGTGTGTGTGTGTGAGTGAGGTGTATTTATAGTCCATGAATTATTCTTCATAAGCTTGTTTGCAGTCAAGGGGTATCTGGGTCAGGTGTGTGAGTGCAGGGAATGATGGGATTTGTAGTTCATTTCAAAGGTAGAGTTATGGTCCAGGCATATTTTCCAGTGATCTGCAAGGTCTAGATCACTGTTGATCATGACAAATGGAGTTAAGACGTAGAAAATTGATCTTTTCTTCACAGAAGCAAATTAAATATTAAAGATATTCACATCACCTCACAGCAAGAAGGTTTGAGAAGGTCGCTGGTTTGAGCCTTGGCTGGGTCAGTTGGCATTTCTGTGTGAAGTCCTCCTTATGTTGGCGTGGGTTTTTTCCGGGTGCTCTTGGTTTTACCCACAGTCCAAACACATGCACTATAGGTGTAAAACATATGCTGGATAAGTTGGCGGTGCATTCCGCTGTGGCGATTCCTGATTAATAAAGGGACTAAGCCGAAAAGAAAATGAATGAATTAATATATTCACATATAAAATGTACATTTTAAAATGAAATATTCATTCATTCATTAACTTTCCTTCGGCTTAGTCCCTTTATTAAATCAGGCGTCACCACAGCGGAATGAACCGGCAACTATTCCGGCACATGTTTTATGCACAGATGCCCTTCCAGCTGCAGCCCAGTACTGGAATATATCCATACACACTCATTCACACACACACACACACACACACACACACACACACACACACACACACACACACACACACTATGGCCATTTAGTTAATCAATTCTCCAATAGTGCATGCGTTTGGACTGTGGAGGAAAACAGAGCACCCGGAGGAAACCCACCCTAACATGGGGAGAACATGCAAACTCCACACAGAAATGCCCACTGACCCAGCCGAGGCTCGATTCAGTGACATTCTAGCTGTGAGGCGAACGTGCTAACCACTGAGCCACGGTGTCGCTCTATAAAATGTAATAATAATTCATATTTTTACTGTATTTATGAAATAAATGCAGCCTTAGTGAGATTTTCAGAAACGTTTTTTTACAAAACATTTAATATTCCTCATGTGCACATAAAGCACGATTAGCATTATTCTGTGACAGCGGGGTATTTTTCTGTAATGTCACCACCTTGCATGTGTGTGTGATCTGAGACTCTTGAGAAGTATTTTAACTCTCATTCCAGTGTTATTCATAATGCATGAAGAGGAACAGCCCTGGAGATCATTGCACACAGACGGCCATTTCCACACCACAACGCACTAAAACCACTGCTTTAAAGAGTTAAACAAACTCACATCTAGGCTGGACATAATTAATACTAATTACATGACCTAAAAACACTTGCAAAATAAGGCCAGCGGAGAAAAACTGCTGCAAAAAAGTTTACATTTCTATTATGTGGCCTTCTTTCCATCAGGGTCATTTCACTTAATTGACACTTAAAAATAAAAGCAAAAGGGTGGCACGGTGGCTCAGTGGTTAGCACTGTCCCCTCACAGCAAGAAGGTCACTGGTTGGAGTCCCGGCTGGGTCAGTTGGCATTTCTGTGTGGAGTTTGCATGTTCTCCCCGTGTTGGTTTGGGTTTCCTCCGGGTGCTCCGGTTTCCCCCACAGTCCAAACACATGTGCTATAGGTGAATTGAATAAAGCTAGCAGAATTCATGTGGCTCAAATCCGGCCCACATACAGCATGGAATGATGACACTTTGCTTCTGTTTGCCAGATCTGGGCCACAATTAAGCCATAGCATTATCACATATTAGCCAGAATTCAAACAAATGATCCATAATTGACTCTATTCTGGGCCACAGTTTGCTTTTATTCTGGCCCAGATCCTGCCCACACCAGACACTTACATCTGGACCACATAC
>CAIGQQ010031581.1:478760-495518 GCA_903798035.1 Danio albolineatus
CTGACCAATCAGAGTGAAGCATCTGACTAATCTGAGAAGATCCATCTCACCAATCAAAGCAGAGTGAAGCATCTGACTAATCTGAGAAGAGCCAATCAAAACAGTTTAAAACCTATCCAATCAGAGCAGTCTGGGTCAGTTGGCATTTCTGTGTGGAGTTTGCATGTTCTCCCCATGTTGGTGTGGGTTTCCTCCGGGTGCTCCGGTTTCCCCCACAGTCCAAAGACATTTGGTATAGGGGAATTGGGTAAGCTAAATTGTCCGTAGTGTATGAGTGTGAATGAGTGTATATGGGTGTTTCCCAGTGATGGGTTGCAGCTGGAAGGGCATCCACTGCGTAAAACAAATGTTGGATAAGTTGGCGGTTCATTCCGCTGTGGCAACCCCTGATTAATAAAGGGACTAAGCCGACAAGAAAATAAGTGAATTAATAATCATACATGTTTATTGATCATTAAAGTATGATTATGATATATTATATTAATGATTTCTGAAGGATGGGACACTGAAGACTGGCGCAATGATGCTTAATATTCAGCATTACATCAAAAAAATAAATAATACTTTACTAATTATTAACACAAATAACTGTGAAATGCAATAATAATTGACTTTTTTCAATGTTTATATGTTTGTACTGTGAATTACTGCAAATGAAAGCAGATTTACTGAGCAAAAGAGACGCGTTTAAAACTGACGTACCTCGAGTGTGTTTGTGTTGACATAAAGCTGATGTTTGTCGGTGATTCTGTGACTGAAAGATGAAGCTGGATCTCAGTGCTTTCACAGGTGTGTTTGTTCATTCACTGGAAATAATGCGTGCTGTTTTTGAGCCACAGCACACCAGCACTCTGGAGAACACACAACACGATGGTTAAAACTGCTGGACACACACACACACACACATGTACTCACTCAAACACACACACATACTCGCAGAACATGAGGGTTAAAACTGCCATGCGCACACACAAACACACTCATTTATTCGTTTTCCTTTGGCTTGATCCCTTAGTTATCAGAGATCGCCACAGCGGAATGAACCGCCAACTATTCCAGCATATTTTTTACACAGCGGATGCCCTTCCAGCTGCAACCCAGTACTAGGAAACACTCATTCACACACACACATGCTCACACACTACGGCCAATTTAGTCAATCTAATTCCCCTATAGCGCATGTGTTTGGACTGTGGGGGAAACCGGAGCCCCTGGAGGAAACACGCCACAGTTCAACATGGGAAGAACATGCAAACCACACACAGAAAAGCTTTCCAGATTTCTTTGTAAAGACCAAATACATCAGAGAACCTTAGATTTAGATGCTGAAATTGAACAGCTACTTCTATTAAAGCCTCCAGCCTTCATCCATCACTCTGCAGAGGAGCATCTGAACACACTGATAGAACTTCACAGAAGAAAAAAAATAAAATACACACTGTTAAAATTTTTTTATACGGTTTATTTCCGTCAGCTGGGGTGCCAGAAAAAAAACATAATATAACGGCTGTTAAATTACAGAATATACTGTAAAATAACAGATATTTACAGAAATTTACCAGAAGTTGAAATCCGTTTTTTATGGTAAATTTCTGTAATTTCTGTGATAAAATTCTGTTATTTTACATTTTTTTCGGCACCCCAGCTGACGGAAATAAACCATGAAATTACGGATTTTTTTTTTTAAAGTGCACTACCTGACAAAAGTCTTGTCGCCTATCCAAGTTTTAGGAACAGCAAAAAATAACTGGACTTCTAGTTGATCATTTGGTATCAGAAGTGGTTTATATAAAAGGTGAAGGCCTCTAGATCAGTGGTTCTCAACTGGTTTGGCCACGGGACCCACATTTTTACATGGTCATCAAGCCGCAACCCAATATTTTATTGTTGCATTTAACAAAATGTATCAAATTCTAGAAAATTACAAAGTAAAAACGATAAATACTGTAAACAGCGGTTAGGGTAGAGAAATGTTCAGTTACCGAACTAAACTGAACTGTTGTCGTGCGCGCATTTCAAAATAAAAGTTTGGTATAAGCAAAATAAATTCTTCTTCTTATTATTTTTTTTTGACCACGCACTCCGCGACCCACTAAAAATGTTCCCGCGACCCACTTTTGGGTCACGACCCACCAGTTGAGAAACACTGCTTTAGATTACGCTTATTTTACCAAAGTAAAATATGATCATGTCTTGATGTTGACTGATTTAAAGAGGACAGTGCGGTCTGACTTTGCTTAGACTAAAGTCTCGTCACTGAACAGAAATAATGTCCAGTATAGAATATAAAGTCATGCTGCAGTGGAAACAGAATGAATATTGTGTATGACTCCCATGAGCTTGGAGGACTGCATCCACACATCTCTGCAATGACTCAAATAACGCATTAATAAAGTCATCTGGAACGGCAGAGAAAGCGTTCTTGCAGGACTCCCAGAGTTCATCAAGAGTCTTTAGATTCATCTTCAATGCCTCCTCCATTTCACCCCAGACATGCTCAATAATGTTCATGTCTGGTGACTGGGCTGGCCAATCCTGCATTGTAAAAAAAATTCTGTAATTTTATGGTTTGTTTCCGGCCATTAAATTACAGAAATTTACCATAAAAAAGTGGATATTAAACGACAGAAATTCACCAGAAATTTTAATTAAAAGGAAATTTCTGTAAATTAATGGCCGTTATTTTACGTTTGTTTTCCTTCACCCCATCTGCCGGTAAATAAACCGTAAAATTACAGATTTCTTTTACAGTGTGAAGCACCTTGACCTTCTTTGCTTTCAGGAGCTTTGATGTGAAGGTTGAAGTATGAGAAGGAGCGCTATCCTGCTGGAGAATCTGCCCTTTCCTGTGGTTCGTAATGTAATGGCAGCACAAATGTCTCGATACCTCAGGCTGTTGATGTTGCCATTCACTCTCGCACGCCCCCATACTGAATGTAACCCCAAACCATGATGTCTCCTTCACCAAACTTGACTGGTTCCTGTGAGAATCTTGGCTCCATGTGGGTTCCAGTATGTCTTCTGCAGTATCTGTGATGATTGAGATGCAGATCAACAGATGATTCACCTCAAAATGTTGCCACTTTTTCAAATGATCAACTAGAAGTCAAGTTATTATTTGTTCTGTAGTGGCAATTTCTTTAACGAGGCGTCTCTCAGTGGTCAAGAAGACAAATTCTTACCCAAAGTGTCTTTTAAAGTTTTATTCTTTGCAAAGAAGGTCAGACAGTCATACAGCAACGCAGGTTTCTGCAGAGTGTGAGACACCGAAACAGAGTGTGTTCTCTTTTTATCTAGTTTGCTAAGCTCACAAGGTCAGGAATGACATAGAGAATGAATCACAGTTACATCAACGCACAAATTTAACCATTGACTGTCTATATTTCAGTCTTAACTACCACCTGAACATATAGCTTGTTAAATCACCATGTAGGTACCCAGATCTTGTTTGGTGATAAACAGATTTTAAAGTGGTCACACATAGCCTAATGTAAACAGTACATCCATGGAAGAATAAAAGAACAGACCTTTATAATGTATATAAATGAATTTCCACCACAGTTCCTCTTACAACTAGGAGCCATGACAAGAGTTCTGTCAGGTATATGACTTCAAATGTGAGATTCAGCAGTTTAAGGACTGATGGTCTTCTCTCCACTCCTCGGGCTCTCTGTGTCTTCATAAACTCTACTTTCAGCTGATTTATACGTGTTTAAAGCCAGAAAGCATCAACACTCGCCTGTTTGCTGGAGACAGAGCTTCATGTGTGATGTTTTCTCTCAAGGGGAGGAAAAACAACAACATTTCACAACTTCATCACGTTCCTCCAGTGCTTTGTTTGATGTTTCTTTAAAAGAGAGAGAAAAGAAGCTGATGTTTCCTGGAGGAAGAAGAAGAGGAAGATTAAAGCACACTCTTGTTCTTCCAAACATGTTTTCAGGCTTGTTTGAAACTTAAACAAGTGGAAGTCTGATTTATTTCTAATACGCTTTATTCTGTTTATTCAGAAGCAGATTTACAAACAAAGAAATGTGGAAATGATCAAATTATTGATGCAGACAAAATGTTTTATAGGTCAAATCATTTGAATTTTATATATTCATTCATTCATTCATTCATTCATTCATTCATTCATTCATTCTCCTTCAGCTTAGTCCCTTATTTATCAGGGGGCGCCACAGCGGAATGAACCGCCAAATTTAAACATTCATTTTCTTTTCAGATTAGGCCATTTTTTAATCAGGAGTCGCCACAGCGGAATCAACCGCCAACTTATCCAGCATGTGTTTTACACAGCAGATGCCCCTACAGCTGCAACCCATCACTGGGAAACATACGCACTCATTCACACACATACACTATGGCCGATTTGGCTCATTCAATTCACCTAAAGCGCATGTGTTTGGATTTGAGGGGGAACCCACGCAAACGCAAGGAGAACATGCAAACTCCACACTGAAACACCAATTGACCCAGCCGAGGCTCAAACCAGCGACCGTCTTGCTGTGAGGCCATTGTGCTACTCACAATTAACTTCATTATGTTATGTTCAATCCACTTAAATGTGTTAACTTAATCAATTTCTGTTGGGACAACATAAACTAATTTTTTATTTTATTATTATTTTTAATTAATTTAATAAAAAACTATAAATAATTTAAGTATTTTAATTAATATATATTAAATAATTAATTCCCTGATGTCCCTACATACTCAAAAATAAATGTACAAAATCTGTCACTGAGGTGGTACCTTTCAAAAATGAACATAGATGTACATTACCTTTAGGCCCCGTTAAAACGCGCAAGTTTTGCTACGGTTACGCCATCCGTCCATACTACGCCTGAGTTTTCGGGCCACAAAAACGGAGCGTTTTGGAAACGCTGGAGAGGCCGTTTTCATTCTAATCGCTGCTGCTCCGTCTCAGTGTGGATGGAGGAAACGGAGACGTCTGAAAACGGAGGCGTGGCTACAGAGATTCGCATCTCGATTGGGGCTTTTGGGTCATTGCGTAACCTTCCCTTATTCGTCAAGCCCCTATCACATGACTATAACGCCTCCGGAAGACGGCAGACCAGCCTTTACTGTAAACAACAACATGGACACAGAAATGGGAGCGTTGTTTGCACTATTGTCCGTTTTAGGCACCCTTGTGCAGTTAAACTCTGCCTTTACTACAACAGCTGCATATATTCGCAAGAGGCAAGCTACTGTTCGAGCACTCGCTAATCGTTTTATATTCATTTGTTACCTTAAGTAGCAACTCGACCTCGTCCGCGGAATGAACCGCAAACTTATCCAGCATTTGTTTTACGCAGCGGATGCCCTTCCAGCTGCAACCCATCACTCATCACACACTCATTCACACACATACACTACAGACAGTTTAGCCTACCCAATTCACCTATACCAAATGTCTTTGGACTTGTGGGGGAAACTGGAGCACCCGGAGGAAACCCACGCCAACACAGGGAGAACATGCAAACTCCACACAGAAATGCCAACTGACCATACCTGTCAACCTTCCTATTTTTCCCAGGATTCTCCTGTATTTTACCGTTCTATCCCACTATCATCCCGTTTTCCCGTATTTCTCCTGTATTTTCAGTCTTTCGCTGAAGGGTGGCAATAAACATTAAAGAGTCGATCCTCCCTATATGCAACCCATACCGCTGAACCACCAGGGGCCGCCCCTTGCTCTTAAATGTGAGTCAGTTCTGTGCTTTCAGTTTATTTAGGCATGAAACACTCTGAAATAAACCTAAAAACGGAGGTATTCCCTTTCCTTTTCATTACAGGTGCCGTCGCTCCTCCTGTGCAATCCTCAAAACAGTCATAAAGCGATGCGTGACTGTCAGACGTGCTTCATAGTGATAAACAGACGCTGTTTCCCAAACAGATTCTGTACATGAGATTTGAAGCAAAGTGAAAGTCTGGGTTTTGGGTGCGTGTTTGAACAGATATATACACATAATTAATAATAATAACATGTAAAGATGTCGATCTTGATGGTTTTTTTTTTCCCAAACACAACTAATTTTGTCCTAAGTGAGCATAAAGCGTTAGGAAAGCAATCGAATGCTTTGATTATAACGTTAGATGTGGGCATTTTTAAAATAACACCTCTGTTATTTAATGTAATCAAACGAAAAATCTAAATAAATGAGATTCATTCGTTGCTCTTTATTCAGAATGTGTGAGATATACAGTGGGAAACGTATGATAACTTGATTTTATTTCTTCATAATAGCTAATTTTATGAAGCTAAACTGTTTGCTAATGTATACTATTACATTTTCTTTTGTAAATAATAATATTTAAAAATTATTACTGACCGTTTAACCGTTCATTTACAATGAAACAGCTCCAGAAGAACATATTTAATATGGGATTATTATTATAATTTCTTTTTTTTTTTGGGGGGGGGGGGGGGGGGGGGGGGTGGTCTCTTTCTTATCCCTTATTATGGTGGGCGTATCCCTTATTTTCACATCCCAATGTTGACAGATGCAACTGACCCAGCCAAGGCTTGAACCAGCGACCTTCCTTCTTGCTGTGAGCCGATTGTGCTACCCACTGTCCCACCGTGCCGCCCTGTACAAGTCCAGGAAGATTAGACTACTATAGTGTTTTAAAGCAAGTTTGAGCGGATCAGAAAGCAGAGACTCTCTTCACGGTGTAAAGTCTGACAGTACGAATGAACCTCCGCCGAGCCCAAAAAATAAATATAAAAGAGGATGAAAAGGAATATCCTGGCGAATGGAACACCTATTAAAATGTGTTGAAGCGGATCCCCACCTAGTTCACTTTCTTTCATCGCTGCTCCGCTTTAATCCTGATTATCATTACATAAACGTTTGATTTGAGCAAAGCCTTTACACTTCCATCAGGAGTGAAGTGACAGTCCATTAGAGATGTTCTCCTGCTGAAGACCGGCCTCGAGGACACGGCAGTATTTAAAGCAGAAACACCGGCTTATTTCTGCAGTAATTGAGCTGATGTTTGTGCTGAGCGAGAGCTGATTCACATTAATAACACATCAGTGAAGGAGATTCACCTTCATTCATCTTCCTGGAGAAGATTCTGGAGATCAGGCGCTGGATAAACTATACTACTACTACTAATAATGAATAAATAATCAACAGGAGGGACAGACAATTAGTGCATAGAAACAATACATTCATTCATTCATTTTCCTTCAGCTTAGTCTCCATTTCATAGATCACCACAGTGGAATGAACCGCCAACTATTGTGGCTTTTGTTTTATGCAGCGGATGGCCTTGCAGCTACAACCCAGTACTGGGAAACACCCACACACACATTCACACACACACACATACACTACGGCCAAATTTGCTGACCCAATTCCCCTATAGCATGTGTTTGGACATGTGGGGGAAACCGGAACACCCGGAGGAAACGAGTGGTAAAATTTGCCCAGAGTGTATTGTTGAGTTTCTTTCAAAATTCAAAGGGTTTCTTCAAAATCTTCTAAATATGTGTCAAAATAAGATTAGTCACCAAAAATCATTCCACTAGCTGAAACACAGAAGTTATGGCCAAATTAAGACTCAAATTCACCCCAGAGTGGATGAAAACATTCCCAGCAGTACATAATGGTTATTTTACAGATTTGTGTCTATTAATTGACAATGCTTTCCCTCCTCATTTCCATTTCAACTGACATACATAGACAAGTTAATACTTACAGATACTTGTGTGATGTGAAATATAAGTTGTCAAATTAAATTATAGTACAGTGTTTTCAAAAGCACAGATTAACCCGATCTTCCCTTTCCCTAAACCCAACAGAAGGGGTTTTGAAAAGCACCAACTGACCCAATCTTCCTCTTCCCCAAACCCAACTGACAGTGTTTTCAAAAGCACAGATTGACCCAATCTTCCCCTTCCATAAACCCAACCGACAGTGTTTCCAAAAGAACTTTTTGACCCAATCTCCCTCTTCCCTAAACCGAAATGATAGTGTTTCCAAAAGCACCAATTAACCCGATCTCCCTCTTCCCCAAACCCTATCGACAGGGTTTTGAAAAGCACCAATTGACCCGATCTCCCTCTACCTCAAACCCAACCAAGTGTTTCCAAAAGCACCGATTGATCCAATTTACCCCTTCCCTAAACCCAACAGAGATTGTTTTCAAAAGCACTGATTGACCCAATCACCCCCTACACCAAACCTAACCAATGGTATTATCAAAAGCACAGATTGACTGGATCACCCCCTTCCCTAAACCCAACCAATAGTGTTTTCAAAAGCATAGATGGACCCAATCTTCCCCTTCACCAAACCTAAACGACAGTGTTTTCAAAAGCACCAATTGACCCAATCACCCCCTACCTTAAACCCAACCAATAGTGTTTTCAAAAGCACAGATTGACCCAATCTCCTCCTACCTTAAACCCAACCAACAGTGTTTTCAAACTCAGCGTTTGACCTGATCTTCACCTTCCCTAAACCCAACGACTGTGTTTTCAAAAGCACTGACTGACCCGATCTCTCTCTTCCCTAAACCACACCGATAGTGTTTTCAAAAGCACAGATTGACCCAATCACGCCCTAGCCTAAACCCAACAAATTGTGTTTTCAAAAGCTCCGATTTACCCAATCTCCCTCTTCACTAAACCCAACCAACAGGGTTTTGAAAAGCACCAACTGACCCAATCTCCCCCTTCCCCAAACCCAACCGACAGTATTTTCAAAAGCACCGATTGATCCTATCAACCCCTTCGATAAACCCAACCAATAGTATTTTCAAAAGCACCGATTGACCCAATCACCCCCTACCCCAAACCCAACCAATGGTATTATCAAAAGCACAGATTGACCCGATCTTCCCCTTCCCAAAACCCAATTGACAGTGTTTTCAAACTCACCGTTTGACTCGATCTCCCTCTTCCCTAAACCCAACCAATAGTGTTTTCAAAAGCACAGATTTACCCGATCTCCCCCTTCACTAAACCCAACCGACAGGGTTTTGAAAAGCACCAACTGACCCAATCTCCCCCTTCCCCAAACCCAACCAACAGCGTTTTCAAAAGCACTGATTGACCCGATCTCCCCCTTCCCTAAACCCAACCAATAGTATTTTCAAAAGCAATGCAGAAAAAGAAAAGCTCTCATCTGAATTTTACCACGTTTTTAGATTGTACAACATTCTCACCCTGTTATTTACTTATTTTGTTCTTTGCCTTTTGTCTTTGTTTTACCTGCTGTCTGTAGCCGTTTTTCACTGGACTCGAACCATGTTGTCACAGTCAACTCCTCCTGCGTCTCAAGTTCGCCGACATACACTGCAAGCTACTGAACAAACTGTTAACAGTGGGAAAGCAGTCCACACAGAGCAGTCAGCAGGTAGCTCGAAAACAAACAGAAGCCGTCTGCGGCATAATACCACCTCGTATCGTTCATTTTAAAGACGAAATGCTCCCATACGTATAACTCTGGCTACATAATTTGCGATCTCCAGAAATGTATACAGGGCTACATTTTCACAATGAGCCTGTGTTAGGTTTTTTAGTATGTGATTTGATTGAAAGAGCTAATGCAAATCCCCAGTATCAACACACACTGCACTGAAAAAAAACTGATTATTTGGATTTACTATATTTTTTTAAGGTAAGAGGTTGCAAACAATTAATATGGGCTGAGATTAAACAAATTAAATGTAGTAACGTTCACCTTCATTTGTTTAAATTCAGCCCATATAAACGGTTCCGGAGCACTTTGGTTAAAAACATTCAGTAAATCCAGTGAATCATGTGTGTCAGTGTACTGCTCGGTGTGTGTGTTTTATCTGAATGTCCATGTTTTTTCCAGGAGCACTTCACTGGCTTCAACTCCTTCACGCTCGCTGGACATTTACAGCTTTTGCGTTTGCTTCTCACAGCCACAATTTTTTGCCCTGGTGAAGCTTTGCTCTCGGAAAAACTCGCATTTATGAGCAGACCGAGTCTCTGCTCTCCAGCGGGGAAACACACTGCATTGCTGACGGATTCGAGGGTGCCATTTATTATTATTCTTTGTTGGCCACGGATTTATTTGGTTAAGTAAAAATAAAAACATAAATAGAAACAATTTTGTAAAAATAACATTGTATAAAAATAAATTCACAGTTTGGCTGAGTTGGCAATTAATTAAAGTAAAATCTACAGTGCTGAGCAAAAATTAATTGTGATTAATTGCATCCAAAACGGCGTCACGGTGGCACAGTAATTAGCACAATCGCCTCACAGCAAGAATATCACTGGTTCGAGCCTCGGCTGGGTCAGTTGGCATTTCTGTGTGGAGTTTGCATGTTCTCCCCGTGTTGGTGTGGGTTTCCTCCGGGTGCTCCGGTTTCCCACACAGTTCAAACACATGCGCTATAGGTGAATTTGGTAAGCTAAAATGTCTGCAGGGTATGTGTGTGAATGAGTGTGTATGGGTGTTTCCCAGTGATGGGTTGCAGCTGGAAGGGCATCTGCTGTGTAAAATACATGCTGGATAAGTTGGCGGTTCATTCTGCTGTGATGACCTAGGGTAGAACATTTCCATATTAGTCAATAATATCACCAAAATATGTATGAAAAAAAAAATCTATTAATTTCTCAGTGAATTTAGGTCACATATTTTGGTGAATTTCAACAAAACTGATTTTTTTATACAGAAAAACTAAATATTTTAGTTGCGAAATATCTTTCGAAAAAGAACGATGATACACTAAAATCAACGCAGAATCTAGCAAAAAAAAATAGAAATAATTTCCCAAAATCTTCCTGAACATATAAACTTGGTTGTCCTAATTTCTGGATTGTTATTGTAGGTTATTTTGTTTTTAAATAGTGTCACATCTGTCATAGTTTGGAATGCCATTGCCACTAAAGATTATACCTAGATCTGGGGACCTCCAGAAACAATTGTCGTGCAGATAGGGTGCTGTTAGGTTTGTTAAATCAATTATTGCACAAAGCAGGTGCATTTGTTTTGAAATATTTTGTTTAGAAATAGAACGATCATACATTTAAATCGACGAAAAATATAGAAAAAAAATCCAAACTACAAAATTTCAACTAAATTTGATACATTTCAATTTTTCCTCTTTCTTAAATTTTTTATATGTTTTTTCCTAACACATTTGGTTGCACTAATTTCTGGACTGTTATTGTAGGTTATTTTGTTAGGTTAGCTTCAGATTTGGCTTCAGTACTGACTAAATTAACGTATATGGACAAATATAATATTGCAAAGCTTACACTAAAAAAAGATTCAAAAATGATCCCTTGGATTTACAAAATTTTCTTTAAGTTAAGGTGTTGTAAATAATTTATTTGGGCTGAACTTAAACAGACAAATTAAGTTGAACATTACTAAATTTAATTACTTTGTTTAAATTCAACATTTAAATTATTTGCAACAAGGGTTAGGGGCAATAAGGGTTAGGGGCAATAAGGGTTAGACATCATTTTTTTTAGTGTAAGCAGCACAGTGGCGCAGTGGGTAGCGATTTCGCCTCACAGCAGGAAAGTCTCTGGTTCGAGCCTCGGCTGGGTCAGTTGGCATTTCTGTGTGGAGTTAGCATGTTCTCCCCTTGTTGGCATGGGTTTCCTCTGGCTGCGTAAAATATGTGCTAGATAAGTTGGCGGTTCATTCCGCTGTGGTGACCCCAGATTAATAAAGGCACTAAGCTGAAATGAAAATGAAATGAAGGTTCCTATAGAAAATCATTCATTTTCTTTTTGGCTTAGTCCCTTTATTAATTTAGGGCCACCACAGTGGAATGAACCACCAACTTCTACCATCTATGTTTTATGCAGCGGATGCCCTTCCATCTGCAACTCATCACTGGGAAACATCCATACACACTCATTCACACACACACTACAGACAATTTGGCTTACCCAATTCACGTATAGCGCATGTCTTTGGACTTTTGGGGGAAACCGGAGCACCCGAAGGAAACGAACAAAGGGAGAACATTCAAACTCCACACAAAAATTCCAACTGACCCAGCCGGGGCTCAAACCAGCAACCTTCTTGCTGTGAAGCAATTGTGCTACTCACTACGCCGCTGTAATGCCCCCTATAAAAAATATTAATTCAAAAGATAGATTTCTGAGGGGATTTCATATACTCAAGGCACTGTAGGTAAATAAAAATACAGATTTCATGTTTCGTCCTACTCATGAGGTATTATTTTAAGCTGAAACCTCATTGACACATCGTGAGGACACCTAAAAGTTAAAAGTGAGATTGCAAAGCAAAGATCCAGAACGGCTGCAAACGTTCGTCTCAGTTTCAGCATCTCAAAGTTTAGGCAGGCTCGATTTCTAGCATCTCCTAAAACCCATGAAGTGCCCTGTTTCCATGGGAACTGCAAAGCAATGGAGATGAGGTTACTCACCTGACATTAGTGAGATCCCACAGCACCAGAGCAACTTTAAACCTCGTGACTCCCAAAACAAAGACGAACAAGCACAAAACGCGTCAGATCACACGCTGCAGAGGGAAACACAGCGGCATTCTGATCGTCTCGGCCACCATTGTTGTGATAATGCAGTTTGTGGTTATGTTTCAAGCGTTTTCAGACTGTAATACGCAACGATCCATTCCAAATCTGACCTAATTCAATACAGGCTGTGTTTTTGAACAAGTGAGCCTTGAAAACCCACCGCTGTGAATCTATTACTATTGTTACATCCACTGCAGCATTATTGATTAGCTGTCTTCCATTACAATTAAAACCTTGAGGAAAGTAAACCTGGCCTGTTCTCACCGGGGCGAAGCGTACCAAAAAAACACTTCCAAAAAACTGTGAGACAATTTTCCAGTGTAATTTTGCAGTCATTGCTGCGTAGCGGGACGTTTTTCTTTATCTGACGCTGAGATTATTATCTGTGGTGTCCGATGAGGCTTTTCAGAAGGAGATTTCAATGGGAATCTTTGGCACGGCTCCGTCAATAATATATACAGTATAAGTTTTTCTTCTTCAAACATTTTCCAAATGATTTCAGGAACAGATTCAGGAATTGGTAACACTTTACAATAAGGTTCATTAGTGAATGCATTTACTAACATGAACAACACTTGTACAGCATCCGGTGACATCATCAACTTCATCATCATCAAGACCCCTATAAGTGGTTCCGTTTGAAAGCGTAGAAGCTATATTTTATGCACATATGCATCACTTAGGTTTTTTTTTACTGTTTAAAAGTTATTAACATTTAATTACACAACAAAATACTGGATACCCGAGCTGTCATTTTCATATTTTTATATGCTTCATACATGACACACATGTACAAGTCATAGCTCAAATAAAAGCTCTTGCCTGTCCATGTACAAGTCATAGCTCAAATAAAAGCTCCTGCCTGTCCATGTACAATTCTAGCGTTCCTTTACTGAATTATTTTCACATATCAAACAGTTATCGAATAAATCACCGCGTTTTATATGGCGCAGAAAAAGAAGACGGCCCAAAAATAAGCTTTTTTTTCCTTGGAGCTGAGGAAGTTTTGGAGAAGCTGACTTTGACTTTGATATAATGTTATGATACAAATGGGAAGGAGAAATGAGAAAGTAACGGAAACTCATGTTCTTATCATGTAAGAAACTATGCAGAAGCAAATATGTCATATTTGATATCATCAAAAAGTTATTTTCCCAATATTCAGTTGAATTACAATAACCTTTGCATACTCTATGGTAGAGACAAAGTTCTTTTTCCTAGTGTTTGCTGCTATCTGCTGGTTTCCAGCAGAACTGTCTGGAGTTGTTTTATTCTCTTATGGGATTATCTACACATTTTCAAAAAAGCATTTTAGAACAAAAAATTAAAAAGCGCCCAATGTTGAAGTGGTTCATCATAAAACAGAAAACATAACAAATATTATTTATTACTTTCAGCAGTGGGCGCCACGGTGGCGCGTGAGTAGCACGTTCGCCTCACAGCAAGAAGGTCGCTGGTTCGATCCCCGGTTGGGGCAGGTCCCGGTTGGGCCAGTTGGCATTTCTGTGTGGAGTTTGCATGTTCTCCCCGTGGTTGCGTGGGTTTCCTCCGGGTGCTCCGGTTTCCCCCACAGTCCAAAGACATGCGGTACAGGTGAATTGGGTAAGCTAAATTGTCCATAGTGTATGAATGAGTGTGTATGAATGTGTTTCCCAGAGATGGGTTGTGGCTGGAAGGGCATCCGCTGCGTAAAACAAATGCCGGATAAGTTGGCGGTTCATTCCGCTGTGGCGACCCCGGATTAATAAAGGGACTAAGCCGAAAAGAAAATGAATGAATGAATGAACTTTCAGCAGTTTCTTTTGTAAATTCAAATGGTTTTCTGTCCAATAACACTGGAATTTGTCATTTATACCACTGCATTTGGATATGGAAGACTTTCCATGTTTGGTAGGCGGAAATTACATTAAAAAAGTATAGCATCATCAGTTGGAGTACAATAACTTTTGCATAGATTATGATAGAGGCATTTTTCGTTTTTCTTATGATTACTGACATGTGCAGGAACCACCAAAAGTTAATTACAGAAACCTAGACCACACAGAACCTAAAAGATACTCTTTTAAATTTGAGTTTATAAAGAAAAAATACAGAAAGCACCTCTTTTTTTAAGTGTTTATGATAACACAGACAACATATACAATTATTTTAATCACTTTCAACAGTGTTTTGTGAAAATTTAAAGGGCTTCCTTTAAAATTATACCACATTTTTGCATTTACTCCTCTGCATGTGGATTTAGGAAGCTTTTAAAATTGGGTGGACAAAATCCAGGCGGAAATCCCAAAATAGCACCAGAGTGTAAGAGGTTAACATAAGTTAATACACCGTGAGTTAATGTGGACTAACAATGAACAACTGTATTTTCATTAACTAACGTTACGTAGATGAACAAATACTGTAGTAAATGTCAGTGGTGTAAAGTAAATAATGTTGTGTTGTGTAACTGTTGGACTGTTGTTCTTTCATTTGCATGAGTGAAACTGATTAGATCTTACAGTTTACGACAGACGTCACTGTGTGTGTCTGTGTGTGTGTGTGTGTGTGTGTGTGTGTGTGTGTGTGTGTGTGTGTGTGGACGGTGGTTTTGCTGTGATGTGATGGAGAAAGCCAGACATTTGCATTCAGTGTCTGATTGTAACTTCCTGGAGGAAAGCGTCATGTTTTGAGATCATTAATCAATCAAAGAGATCAAAAATCAAAGCGATGATGAATCCACTGCGCTTTCATGTGTTTGATGATCCACATGTGCTGCTGATCGCTTACAACATGATGATTTATGATTATTCGGCTCTGCCGTTTGAGTGCTTGACAGATTGTTTGTTTTTTGGAGGCTCTTCTGCTGTTTTATTTTGATTAAAATTTAGGTAAATTGTTATTTATTATTAGACAGACCCCCTAGTTTTTCACGATTTTTGTTATGTGATTTTTTTTTGTGAGATTTTGTGAGACAGTTTTGCGATTTAAAATATATATAAATAAATTATTATATCTCCATTTTACCACATCAGGTAGCCTACTAAGTTAGGTGTGCGATCTGCAGTGGTGTAAAGTAACTAATTACAAATACTCAAACTACTGTAATTGAGTAGTTTTTTCAGGAATTGTAATTTACTGAGTAGTTTTAAAAATGTAGACTTTTACTCTCCCTTGAGAACATGTTTAGTGCAGTATCGGTACTTTTACTCCACTACTGTCCTTCAACCTGCAGTCACTACTTTATTTCTGTCTTGTCTATGGTCATTGTCTACAGTAGAAAGATCAGTCCTGTGATTCCTGTCCAATTAAATCACACATAAAAAGTAAATCACATCATACTGAACAACCTCAAGACATGGGCGCTTTATAAACGCAGCAAACCTTTTGGAAACATTAAAAATGTCCAAGAAGATGTCCAAAATCTGCACACGCAATGATCCAGAGACTGTTTATAGACTGCATGTGACTGAAAATGATGGATGTCGACTGTATGATGACGGAAATCACCGAACAGCCTTAAACAATCACTAAATGGAAGGAATGAAGAATGGAAGGAAGGGACAAATAAAAGGAAGGACCGAACAAGGAATGGAAGGAAGGATCGAAGAACCAAATAAATGAAGGATTCAAGGAAGGACTGAACAAACTAAGGAACGAAAGAAGGAACGAACGAACAAAGAACCTAATGAATGAACAAAAATATGAAAGAAAGAATGAGCGAACAAATGAAGGGAGAAAAGGACCGAATGAATGAAGGAAGAATTCAAGGAAGGACGGAACAAACTAAGAAAGGAAGGAAGGAAGGAAGGTACGAACAAACGAACAAATGAACAAAGGACCTATTGAAGGAAGGAACAAAAATATGAAAGAAAGAGTGAGCAAACAAATGAAGGGAAGAAAGGAAGGACCAAACGAATGAAGGAAGAATTCAAGAAGGACTGAACAAACTAAGGAAGGAAAGAATGAACGATCGAATGAACAAAGGACCTATTAAAAGGAAGGAATAAAAATATGAAAGAAAGAATAAGCGAACAAATGAAGGGAGAAAAGAAGGACCGAATGAATGAAGGAAGAATTCAAGGAAGGACGGAACAAACTAAGAAAGGAAGGAAGGAAGGAACGAACAAACAAACAAACGAACAAAGGACCCATTGAAGGAAGGAACAAAAATAAGAAAGAAAGAATAAGCGAACAAATGAAAGGAGGAAAGAAGGAGGGACCAAACAACTGAAGGAAGAATTCAAGGAAGGACTGAACAAACTAAGGAAGGAA
>CAIGQQ010031581.1:496729-508005 GCA_903798035.1 Danio albolineatus
TATATATAAACATTACTGGAGATTTAAGTTTAGTAACAAAAAACATTTACTAATGTTTCCTAATGTACAGAGATACTTGAAAAGAGCTCAGTCCAAAGCTTGCAAGTGCAATTCCTCCTTTTTTAAATTTTTTGTATTTATTTAACATACCATCTATAAATTATTGGCAAACATATAAATAAATCTGAATAAAAACATTGTAAAGGTGGCTTACGTCTGTGTCTGGAGTGAAGTGATGCCATGCAGCTTTTGCCGAGCCTTACTGCTATTTGATTGGATGACAATCATCCACTCTCATGGACTGCAGGCTTTAAATTAGATGAAATGCTCAGGAACCACAAAAAACATGGGCTTACATGTGATTTCCATTGTGATGGACACAGCGTCTGATGTTTGCTTTGGGTAGTCTACAGAACAAACCACCGTTATACAATGACTTGCCTAATTACCCTAAATTTACCTAGTTAAGGCTTTAAAATCACTTTAAGCTGAATAATACTATCTTGAAAAATGTCTTGTCCGATATTATTTGCTGTCAACATGGCAAAGATAAAAGAAATCAGTTATTAGAGATGAGTTATTAAAACTATTATGATTAGAAAAGCGTTGAATAAATCTTCTCTGTTTAACATAATTTGGGGGGAAAATATAGGAGGAGGGCTAAAAATTCTAACTTTAACTGTATTTATTTAGAAAAAAAAAACTTAAAACATTATTTAATTTGTATGTTAATGCTTGAATTCAGTTGGAATGATGTGGAGAGGCTTGAATGGACTTATATTGTGATCAAATAAAATTATAGTTAAAGCAAATGAGGATTATTGGAGACAGAGATACTGCACAATAAAAGGCATCCGGCAGTCATGTGCACAGTGTGAGCTGAATATAACATAGAGTCATGAATTATTTTATACATACTATATTGCACCTGCTACTGAAAGATGGGAAAGCTCTGTCCTATAGCAGCTGATAAAATAACCCTTTTTAATATCATTTGTGTTCAGTGATATTTCTATTTAAAAAATGGTTTAAAAAAATGTTCATGTTATCGTTACTCTGGGGTTTTATAAGCAAAACATTTGATTGTTGTTTTGGATCATGTCACACGTAAATAATAAACTCATGTGCACGTTGTGAGTCGCATGACAGAAAAGTCATACATTACTTCATACATACTATATTAGACATTGGGATATGGATGATGAATTTAATAAAATAAGACATCCAGGTACTTTTTCCACTAGATTATTATCATTATTATTACGTACACCTTACCAGTGGTGGAAAGAGTACAAAAAATTTGTACTCAATTACAAGTACTGTTACATTGCTGAAATTTTACTCAATTACAAGTAAAAGTACTGGTGTCAAAAAGTACTTAAGTAAAAGTACAAATTACTCTTCCTAAAAACTACTCAGAGTACAAATTACAAATTACTTTTTTCTAAACATTTTATATATATATACACACACACACACACACACACACACACACACATATACATATATATAACGTCACAAAATTGTTGTAAGTCTTCTTACCATTGTGTTTTATATAACACTTTTGTAACTTTATAAACAGTATTAACTTATCCCAGTGTCATGGCATAACAAACAGCAGGGTTTCTGCAGATATCATAATGTCAGACTTAAGACTTTTTAAGACCTTTTTAAGACCATTAAGCATTAAATTTAAGACCTACATTACAATATCAAAAACATGAATATCAAAAACAAGAGAAAATGCAAAATCACAAAATTTGTGGTAAAATAAAATGATTTAAATTGAACAGTACTAAAGAGAGGTTAGATGCACTATTGAACTACATCTTAAGAGTGATTTATACTTTCGCCTGGCGCCGCATCACGCACCTCCGCTGACTGCGTGTACCTCGCGAAACAGACACCTTAAAGTCAAACGGATAAACAGAAGTAGAAAGTTTCCGGATTTTAAAACAAATTATTTATTATATTTTATATTTATTATAATGATTACAAAGTTGGGCAACGGGGTAGCACAGTGGGTAGCACTCTCGCCTCACAGCAAGGTCACTGGTTCGAGTCCCGGCTGGGTCAGTTGGTGTTTCTGTGTGGAGTCTGCATGTTCTCCCCGTGTTGGTGTGGGTTTCCTCCGGGTGCTCCGGTTTCCCCCACAGTCCAAACACACACGCTTTAGGTGAATTGGGTAAGCTAAATTGTCCGTATTTGTGAATGAGTGTGTGTGGGTTGCAGCTGGAAGGGCATCTGCTGCGGAAAACATATGCTGGATAAGTTGGCGGTTCATTCCGCTGTGGCAACCTTTTTTTTCTTTATTTTGCCCACTCAACAATTCACATATTACTGCCTGGCTAGTTTCTGTCCTCTACTTTTAAGCTAAAAAGGGAATAATGGTCAAACAATCCTTTTATCCTAAATCCTAAAAACTTTTTAACAAAACACTTTCCTCTCCATGGCTGTTGCAATTTCTAGCCAAGAATTATTGGTAATCTGGTTCTCTATGATGATCACGCATGATCTGTACAAGATGTCTGTACAGTCGTACCTGTTTCAGACAAAATCTTTTCATAGTGTTTCATATTTAACTCAAATCAAACGCGACGCCGAAATTATGTGGCACACACCCAAAGCGAACCTCCACAAACACAGCGATGACGTCACATTCGCCGCGCGCACCGGGCTCAGTAACAGAAATCCGATTGGCTATTGCATGTTGGTCTCATTTGTAGTTTTAATACCGCAAATTACATTAGGACTAGTGAAACAAAGAACTACAACATCACGAAAACCAAGCAACAACAAAAAATAATTTAAATGAGCATTAGATGTAGCGTTACATGGAAATAAGAAAAAAAAAACTGTGCAAAAATATTTAAGACGTAGAACAGCAAATTTAGGACTTTTTAAGGCCTAAAATCTATATTTTTAAATGTTAGACTTTAAGACCCTGCAGAAACCCTGCCAGACGGCACAGCAGAGGGCAGGGTTCATCCACTTATTTTATGCGCTTTTTGGATATGCACATAAATAACGGTTGATGGAAACGCCGTGATGAGCATATATTTTGAAAATGTGTATGAATGGACAAACCTGCAGGCTGAGCACATTGTAAAACATCTTAAGTGTTGTTTTGGTCATTCTAAAGCGCCTTAACCATTTCAGTATTAGTGTTATTATAATATTAATTACCTCCAGAATTGTCATGAGCGTCTTTGCTCCGTGTCTCACGCCTTCAAACGCCAGCGCGCGTTCACTGCGTGTCAGGATTGCCTTCTGAGTGCAAGTCATTTAATAAATGAATATATTCACGCAACTTCTCCTTTACTTTTGACATTTGGCGCCAGTTAATCAGAAAGTGGCGACTTTGTTCTCTTCGACTTATTGGACGGAAACGCTGCTTTATTCGCACGTCTTTTATGCGATATTCCAGTTTTGGGCATAAATTTAATTAGCATTTTTAGATGATAACATAGCCATTCACACTGCATCAGCACAGCTGCCCCCTTTCTTCCCTATGTACCTGTGGGTGAACAGCTCCTCCGGTTGTGGCCATGGGCATTCATCCTCTGTCATTTCTTCCTCATTTCTGCGTTCTTTAGATTCATTATTGCTGTCTTGAATCTCCATATGTCAACCGATAACTTTGTGACTGTATGATGACGGTCAGCTCACGTAAATCTGCTGTAGCCTGAACTTGTTTTTTGGTTCAAATAATGTACCAGCTACCAGGCTTTTCATTGGTCCGTTAAGATGAGATTGTTTTATTGGCTACCGAAGTCAGTGGTTGAAATATTAATTATATTACAGTACTCTGTAACGAAGTGTGATTTTAAAAGTAACGAAGTAGATTACTCAGCTTAATTTGTACTCAAGTACAAGTAAAATTACAGCCTTAAAATTATACTCATGAAAGTACAAATACTCAAAAAATGTACTTAATTACAGTAACGTGAGTAGTTGTAATTCGTTACTCCCACCACTGCACCTTACTAGTACCGGGTTGGACCCCCCTTTGCCTTCAGAACTGCCTTAATCCTTCGTGGAATAGATTCAGCTATTCTATTGGATTGACATCTGGTGACTGTGGAGGCCATTTGAGTGCAGTGAACTCATTGTCATGTTCAAGAAACCAGTCTGAGATGATTCACGCTTTATGACATGGTGCGTTATCCTGCTGGAAGTAGCCATCAGAAGATGGCTAAACTGTGGTGATAAAGGAATGGAGATGGTCAGCAACAATACTCAGGTAGGCTGTGGCGTTGACACGATGCTCAATTAGTACAAATGGGTCCAAAGTGTGCCAAGAAAATATCCCCCACACCATTACACCACCATCACCAGCCTGAATTGTTGATACAAGGCAGGGTGGATCCATGCTTTCATGTTGTTGATGCCAAATTCTGACCCGACCATTCTCTGTAAACCCTAGAGGTGGTTGTGCGTGAAAATCCCAGTAGATCAGCAATTTCTGAAATACTCAGACCAGCATATCTGGCACCAACAGCCATGCCACGTTCAAAGTCACTTAAATCCCCTTTCTTCCCCATTCTGATGCTCGTTTTGAGCTTCAGCAGATTGTCTTGACCATGTCTACAAGCCTAAACAAGAGGCCCTTTACACTCTGTTTCAAGGGCCAAGGGGAAGGGGTAGGGGTATAAAATAGAATTGGGATTGAGCCTAAAAGTATTGCAAATGTGGTTAGTTTTAATGCAAAATCTAAAAGCTGGCTCTCAAAAATAATAGTATGTTTATGGATTTTACAGTCTGTTTTAATGGTTACTTGTGATTGTCCCAGTTGTACCTATTACTGGGAGTAGTATAACCTGTGCTTTACATCAAGGTCCAAGGTTGACGTATTAAGTATTCACTTAGTCAAATAAAAGTAATGATGCTGAAAATTCAGCTTTGAATCACACAAATGAATTACATTTTACAACATATCCCCACAGGAATCAGTCAATTTAAACTGTAATATGATTTCAGAATGAGGTGCCACAGTGGCGTAGTGAGTAGCACGTTCGCCTCACAGCAAGAAGGTCGCTGGTTCGAGCCTCGGCTGGGTCAGTTGGCATTTCTGTGTGGAGTTTGCATGTTCTCCCCATGGTTGCATGGGTTTGCTCCGGGTGCTCGGGTTTTCCCCACAAGTCCAAAGACATGTGGTACAGGTGAATTGGGTGAGCTAAATTTTCCATACTGTATGAGTGTGAATGAGATTGTATGGATGTTTCCCAGAGATGGGTTGTGGCTGGAAGGGCATCCGCTGCATAAAACAAATGTTGGATAAGTTGGCGGTTCATTCCGCTGTGCCGACCCCATTTTAATAAAGGGACTAAGCCGACAAGAAAATGAATGAATGATTTCAGAATGTCTTCTTTTGGGCAGCACGGTGGCTCAGTGGTTGGCAATATCATCTTGCAGCAAGAAGGTCGCTGGTTCGAGTCCCGGCTGGACCAGTTGGCGTTTCTGTGTGGAGTTTGCATGTTCTTTCCATGTTGGTTTCCTCCGTGTGCTCCTGTTTCCCCCACAGTCCAAACACATGTGTTATAGGTGAATTGGGTAAACAAAATCAAGTAGGTATCGCTGCAGCCTGGAGACCACCAATGGGGAGGGATTACACCACAAGTAGGTTGGGTGACTTTCAAGTGGGAGGGACTTGAACCACAAGTAGTTTGGGTTTAGGTCAGGGGTCTCCAAACTCGGTCATGGAGGGCCGATAATCTGCAAAGTTTAGTTCCAACCCCAATCAGACACACCTGGGCTAGCTAATCAAGCTCTTACTAGGCTTTCTAGAAACATCCTTGCAGGTGTGTTGAGGCAAGTTGGAGCTAAAATCTGCAGGACACCGGCCCTCCGGGACTGAGTTTGAACATGCCTGGTTTAGGTGGTGTAGGTGGAGCAGATATTGATAAAACACATCAGGTTACTGTGAGGTTGGGTTTAGGGTTGAGGTAAGCGTAGACATTCATAAAGCACAATATTGGACTGTCATGTACAAGACGTTAAATAAATAAAGACTACTGGTCTGTACAGCCCACGAAGACCAAGCCACTTGGAACTCAAGTGCCATCCACTAGGAGCTGCCTCCGACCTCCGTTTATACCCTTCTCCTTAACAAATTTGTCCGTAGTGTATTTGTGTGTGTGTGAATGAGAGTGTATGGGTGTTTCGCAGTACTGAGTTGCAGCTGGAAGGGAGTCCGCTTTGAAAACATATCAGAATAGTTAGTGGTTCATTCCACTGTGGCGACCCCCTGATAAATGAAAGCCGGAGAAAAATAAATGAATGAACAAATGTGGTTTTCTTGTGTTTATGATCAAATAAATGCAGTTTTGGAGACTTGTTTTAAATCCAAAAGCTTCTGACAGCCATTGTTAGGGAGTTAACTTGTTAATAAAGCTTCAGCGGCGGAACCACGCCTCACTTTGTCTCCTTAACGAATCACCTACTCCCTTAAACTTAAGGAAGACCATCCCTCTAGCACTGTTCTTGTTCTGAATTCTTTATATTATGGCTGAACAAGATTTATTGAGTGTTCTGTAAAGGGCTTATATTATGAATGTGTGAGGTAACTTCCGGCCGATGCGTATTCGTGATCATATATGAGAAGCGGCATATGTTGAGTCATCTGAGCGAGACGCAGTTTCCATCCGCGAGACATTTTGAAGTGCGGGGTAAAGTTATTGCCAAGTAAGTTCGTTCGGCATGGTTGTAATTACCCTTGTTTGTCTGAGATTAAGTCTGTAATGTTATTAGTGACCTGCGATCGACCGCGAGCATTATCTTCCGTGTAAAACAAAATTGAAAGTGTTTTAGCATCGGCATCGCGACAAAAGCCGCCTTTCCACTGCACACGACAAACGTCAAGCGACAGACCGGAAGTCATTCATTTTCAATGGAGAGTAGTCCGGGAGGTGCGTGGAGCTCCGATCATCTCCGTATGCGGGAAATTCGGATCCGATTTGAGCCGCGGATCCATTGAAATATTTGAACTCCTGCGACTAGACCGTGTGCGACCGGCCGACAGGAAGTGCTGTATTTCAGTGTTGTCCAAGCAGGTCCGTGCGCGCGAGATGAGAAATAGGGTTTTTTCGTTATTTTTTTTTTATCAGAAAAGGTCTGTATTAAAAAAAAAAAAAACATTTCTATTCATAAATGAGTAATAAAAAATTTATTACAGACATTCTTAGCGGCCTATGAGTTTCAGTATTCATTCATTTATTCAACCATGATGAACACACAGAGAATAAAGGCTCTTGCTCTTGCACTCCTATTTCAGACACTGCGAGAATCCTTTATTTCGGACACTGCGAGAATCAGCGTCACCTCCATGGTGCCTGACAACACTGAAAATACTGTGCGACTGCCACAAGGGGGCGTATTCCGAAAGTCGTGCCCAAATGTCGTGTGCAGTGGAAAGGCGGCTTAATCCTGATGTCATCGTTAACATTCGTGTTCGTGTTTGTTATAGTTCAGCAGACTATATTCCACTTTGTTATACCTCATGTTGTCAGCAAGTCCTTTATACTTTAGTAATTTACAGCTTTAGTCATTTACAGTCTGTTTACACACCAGTATACATTAGTCTACTGACTGCACTTTAATAGAGCTGCAAATACTGCACTGTTTGTAATGGGATATTTATTGTATAAGTACATAAATGTTTTTACTGTTTTATATTCTATATTTGCTTATTCTTGTTCTATTTGCTTTATTTACTTGTTCATTACAAAAAATACCTCTTTGCTCAAAATAAAAGGTGGAAAGATCTACTGACTCCTACTCCTTGATCAGAGTGCTGAAGTGGTCAGCAACATTAACAAACTGGCATTTTAATTGGGAAATACCCAACAGTTCTTCTCATCCTCCCTCTCTCTATTTTCTCACTTCCCATTCACAATCCTATAACCCTCTTCACTCCTACATGTAGGTCAAATCGGGGGGTCCAATCGCTCTGCCAAAATATCACAAGAGACAGTACCCCCACTCTGAGTCTCTGGGCATAGAAGGACACCTGATCAACCTCCCCGTCTGTTCACCAGTTATCATCTTACTCCCCTTCATCCCACTGTTCTCTCACCATCCCTTTCATCACTACAGTAAAGTCTAGCTCAAAGTGTGGCGTGGTCCATGCTGGTGAATTTACTGTGTTTTTGGCTTGATCTGATCCAGCAGAAGAAAACCTTTCCTGGTAGAAAAAAAAACAAAATAATTTTATTGCATCAACTCCATGGTGCTGTTGAGCCAAAAATACAGACTGAAGTGCAGCAAACAAGCACTCAGCGCATGTCAGAGGGCTAATTAAAGGTCTGAAGTGTGAGGTGCTGTAATCCTGCTCACTTGTGTACATCAGCACCAAACACGGCTCACAATCTGGACTTTACAAGGGTCAGTTGTGCCCAGCGCTGCGTCCTACAGCTAATTGTGATGCATATTTGTATGGTCAACAGCGCCGCATTATTCAAACTCATGCATCCGTGCTGAAATGTCAATGAGTGTTACAGTAGTTTAGATGTCAAAACCTTATGAGTGGAAGATTTATTGGAGGAAATATTAAAGTGCCACTGAGGAGCGTAGAAATAGAATGGATATAGACATTTCTGTGTGTGGTTTGCATGTTCTCCCCGTGTTGGTGTGGGTTTCCGGGTGCTCCGGTTTCCCCTACAATCCAAAAACATGTGGTATCGGTGAATTGGGTAAGCTAAATTGTCTGTAGTGTATGAGTGTGTATGGGTGTTTCCCAGTACTGGAAAAAAAAAATTAATCATGTTATGTTCAGAGTGACAAAAATATGTTTTATTCAATAAGGCTTTCTACACACTATAAAATCCGGGGTTATTTTTTCTACCCAAATGTTGGGTTGAGGCATTTGGGTATTTTGGGGGGGTTATTTTCAGAGTCTTGTGTAGTTTTTGGGTGACCCAAACTTGGGTTATTTTCTGGGTAATAATTTCTAAGACTTGAATCAATGCAAACCTAGCACCACACAGGCACGTCAACCCAGCTCCTTGGGTCAAATCAACTTCCAGCAGGGGCTGACTGCAATGCCACATATACATATACACATATATATATATATATATATACACACATATATATATATATATATATATATATATACTCACTTAAAATAGATGGGTTAATAATAACCCAACAGATAACCCATAGATGGGTTATTTTGGCACCGACCTTCTGTTGGGTTATTTTAACCCAATCCATTGGGTTATTAAGGTTAACCCAACTATTTGGGTTACAAAAATAACTAATTTGTTGGGTTATTTTGACAAGTGGCTTAACCACTATATAATAATAATAAATTATTATTATTTTATTATTATAATAGTAGTTGTCATCTTTATATGTAAATACAAAAACACAGCTTTTAATACATTGGCAATACTTTATTTAAATCCATGAATTTAGTGCCACTCCTCCCACAATAACAACCACCTGAGAGCAGTTTAGATCATCCCCAAGCAGCAGGACAAAAGGGTTTTGTCTCTGTTGCTCCTCCTCTAAATACTGAATGAAATACAAGTATACACACACATGAATTAGATAATGTCCAAATTTTATTGTCATAAATATTGCACCTAGAGGTCGCAAATCAACAAATTCTTGTTCTGCCTCCTGGTATGAGGGTCGCACAATCTGTATGGCAGTGGAGAAAGGATAGCTGGCAGAGTTGTTAAAGCACCATCTCCAAAGCGGGATCTCCAAGGCTGTCTTTAGATCAAACAGAAAAAACACAATAATTAAACTCAAAACAAGCCCCCTATATCAGAGGTGAAATGCTACAAATGGGGATTAAAACACAGCTGTTATACAGGATATTCTCACCAGATGAAATGTCTGCTTGAACTGGTAGATCAAAGGTTCTCTTCTCTTTTTTGCAATATGAGAGAATCCGCAGTGATGCATCTCCCCAAAACTTTATCTTTGATATGTGGGTATAAAATACCCTTCCTCAGCAATCTAAAAATAAATAAACAAAAACAGCACTTAAATCCATGCCACACAAACAGTACACTGGATTTATTAAAAGGGATATTTTACACAAAAATGCAAAATTCTGTCATCATTAATTCACCCTCCCTTTGTTCTAAATCTCTCCTCAGGTGAACACAAAACATGATATTTTGAACAATATAGGTAACTAAACCATTCTTGGTCCACAGTGGGAAACACCCATACACTCATTCACACTCATACACTACGGTCAATTTAGTTTATTAAATTTACCTATACTGTGTGTGTTTGGACTGTGGGGGACATGCAAACTCCACACAGCAATGCCAACTGACCCAGCTCCAGGACATGATGGATTCGCCTCTGCTGCTCCTACTCCTCCATTTACCAAATTATGTTTGCTTAAATCTTAAAAAGAAATTTTAAATTGTAAATTTGCACTTGTATGCAGGACCAAACAACAACAAAAATTGTGTACTTACCCAGTTTAGCAATGGGGAAATGATAACTGGAAGGCTGCAAGTGGTTATCTCCAGGGGTATCTTAAACAGATAGAGAGAGAGAGAAAAAAAACTATGAAAATGTGCACTTTTAGCTGCAGGATTAGTCTTAAGGTGCTCAAGAGTTCTTAAGGTGCATCACATTTGCAAATTTGGTGGGCAAATAAGGTCCATTTTACATGGTCAATTGTGCACTGATGTTCATCAGTGTGCTTAATTCACATGCCCAGAAACTTGCAAAAGAGAGAAACTCCTGATCACAGATTTCTACTGTAATAACTGAAACCTGTCAGTAAACTGTCATAACGCAACGATTAATATAAAAAGGTTAATGTTCGTAATATCTCAATTTATTTGGTCAACTGTTCCAGGAGTTCTGAAATTTCTGAACTGTGCTTAGACTCTATCAGTCATCTGTACTTACCTGTGGCCTCATGCCTGATACAGAGTCTAATACCAAATTCACACTCAAATAAGGCACAGAAGCATTTCTGATAGAGGCATTTGTGTCTTTACACACTGCCAGTGCTGTTCAGAGATGTATAAATGCATTTAAAGAAGAATTACAAATGTATAATTTGATTTTAAGAAATATGGTGACGTAAAGACACCTTTACAATACATGATATTGCTTAAGTGTGTGTAGCGGTGCATTTTTACATCATGTTAATATTACAAAATACAGAGCTGTTATTTTCTCACTTTTCTCAACAAGATTATCAAGGAGGTCCAAAGCTCGCTCAGTCCAGCGCAACCTACACGGAACAAACAAAAAGAAAAAATTAAACCCCAAATTAACGTGAGCTGATGGAC